>OU383777.1:25130634-25153134 GCA_910950805.1 Acrocephalus scirpaceus scirpaceus
ACCTAGCTGTTGCACAGTGTTATCATCTCATTATTAATGGTTTCCTCCATTGTTCCTTATATCAAGGGAAGATAAGTCTAAGGAATGTGAATTCACCAGCAGTTACATCAAGCATATGTTTAAAGTATTTCCTACCACTGCTACTAGAGCAGATTTATTTTAAAAAGGTGTTAGTTTAAGAGCACACATACAGAATCAAGAGAATGAGACTGGAAAATACCCCAAGAGGTTATCGAGTTCATCATTCTCTCCAGCCATAATAGATGCTATCTAAAATGTCTATTAGTTCATTCTAACACTTTGGGACAAATTTATTAAAGGTGTCAGCAGAGGAGTCCCAGAATTGTCTACAGAGTTGTAACCACTCTATTTCAGTATAATGGATTCTTTTACCTTTATGGCCACATACATGAATTTGCAATATCTGTTGTTAAGTAAAGCTCTTTGGAGTGGACTTCTGACCAAGCCAAGTGCATTTGAACGTTGACTCCTCTGAAGTTGTGAAACAGCTTTTGCCAAGTGTTTTAGCTGAAACAGAACAGACAGAGTACATTTTCATGGAAAGAATGTTAAAAAATTATGGAAACTTTAAAATTCTGTAGGAGGTCAACCAGTCCCCCTTTTTGCCTAATGCCAAGGAAAATGAAGACGTAAGAAAAATATGCACAGAAAAAAAGGAAAAGGAATGGGACAGTAAATTGGAATGCAGACAGACATCAATAATCCCAACATTTATGTTAGTGCAGACATGCCTAGCTGGGCAGATGCTGTATCAGAGGAAGGGTAGCTTGGCTTGCAGATACACCATTACACATATGCAAGCTGACCAGTGCCTCTCTAGGAAACCCTAAAAAGCAGCAACAGCTTCCAGAGGTTACTGCCTGAATTAATACCATTCAGAGAGATTGCTACCTTACAGATGGAAAAACTGGACCACAAGGCCTGGCCTTGATGTCCTTGCCTGAAAGTAGTATAAGTGATACACAGCTCTTCCCCCATCACAGTATCCATGGCACAAGCCGTATAGGGTGGTATAGCATAGTATCTTGCACAAGAAAATGCAATTAATATCAGAAAATCTGCCTTCCCTCTATGCAAGTGAGATCTTGCATGCTTTGTGCTTCATCTGACGAGAAGGAAGAATTACATTGGCTAAGTGGGGATTTGACAAGAAAAGAAAATAGAAAAAAGTCATCTACACTCTCCCACAGCAAAAATCACAAAAAAATAAGATTAAAAACTAAAATCTATTCTCTCCCTCCTCTACCTCCAATGTGTAAGGAGATGCACACTAGAAGAGACCAAACTACTGAATGAGGAATAGGGGTAAAAGGCAAGACAAAAGTAATTTCATGTGCTGTGATTGTCATTTGCTGTTGGTGTGCAGCAGGGAGGAAAGAAGTTATCAGTGCTGATGGATGATTTCTGCAGAGAAATCCTGAAATATCCTGCTTCTTGGTTACTACTGACACCCAGAAGACAGACCCATGTCAAAGCCAGGAAGAGAGTTTAGACAGTCTTCTCTTTCCAAGTATATAAGGCACTAATACAAAATATCTGCCTGGAGCTCATCACGACAACAACATAACAGCAACAACAATAACAAGACAGTGAAATGTGACTGTAAATGTAAGCATCTAAAATATAGGGAGAAATATATTACAAGTGGAAAAGAGGTTGGTTATGTTTCAGAGGTTCTGTGCTTTGCCTGTCCTGCTGGACTCCTTCCCACTGGCCAGCAGAAGAGAGAAGGAAGTGAAACAAGGGTGAAAGAATTATATGGAAAGAATAGGATAACTGAAAAGGAGAACAAAGCAGGGCAATAACAATGGAGTAAGAAGGAAACAAGAAAGAAAGGTTTCAGGGAGTTTTGAGTTTGAAAAAGAGGATTGAGAGGATTAAGAATAAAAAAGAAGAGAATTCTAATATCCTGGAAGGTAAGAAAGGAGAACAAAATTTAAAAAATTAATTCTAATTACATGATAATATAGGATTTTCTACATTGGATCACACCATAAGTCCATCAAATTGTGTATCCTACTGTAGTAGTGGAATGAGGGATTAAATAAGCAACAAAACAATAATAATGCATATATCCAACCAAAAATAAACTAATAAAAAACCAAAATTGTTTCCCTAGCCTTGTAGGAATCAGTTTGCATTCCAAATAACAACACTGGGTTATAGTGTTAGGAAATGTTATTAATGACCACAAATCGGGTTTTCATTTGTTTTTAAATGAGCACAGCCTTTTCACTTGGTGAGATTAGCTCTTGCATCAGTGAACCACTTGAGCTGACAATAATACTAGTTGCACTAAGTAGCCATTCTTCTCCTAGATGATAACTGCGGAGGGAAGAAGCAGTCTGTACATTACAGTAGGTACCAGAGCAGAAAAGCTTTTGTTATCTATTTGCCTATTTCCCTGTCTGTTCTTGTTTATGATAGTTTTGATTTTCTTTCTTAATGGATCACCATCAGCAAAAATTTCCTCTTTTGAGAATAGCATCCTCGTGAATTCTGCCTATGTGTTTAACATTGCTTCAAGCTCTGATGATCCTGAGCCTGCAATGATGATTTAATTTTTTCACTTCTGAGCAGTTATCAGCAGAACACAAACCGCTCAAAACAGACCGTGACTTTTGCTAAAATAACTTATCTGCTAGTTCTTGGTGGACAGTTAAGAATGAAGATAAAACTTGAGACCAAGTGTCCGAGTCAATGAGGGAAGCAAGACGTTCAAAAAAGATTTTGCAACATGGCATACAAAAGAAACTATCCATTTTTTTTCCACCTGAGAAGCATGGATATGAACTTGTTACTGAGAACAGGAATGTTATAAAAATATCCAGGCTGGACAGAAGTTTATGTGACCTGCTCAAAATGGAAAACAAAAATGATGTTTCCAAGAGAGCAATTATCTTGCAGCCTGAGGATTCACAGAGGGTGTTACCAAGGAGGACTGTGGCAAACTGTTATGAATCTCCTTCTCTCCAAAAACACCAGCTAGAATGATCTTCCCTGTCTGTTTCTTTCACCTCCCTTCTCTGTTACTGGTCATTAAATCTATACTTCTTTTGGCAATAGACAAATTTTTTGCCTTTTTAAAGAGTGATATATTGCATTACTACCTCAGCAATTTTATCACACTCTGTATCATGGAGCCCAGCACAGCTGCCCTCCTACCAGAGTCTTTTCAGTGAGACCATGAAAGAGAGTGCCAATCTCTTTAGAGTCCAGCTGCATTACCATACAAGTACAAATGTCTTAACAAACCACAGAAGATGTAAACATATCCTCTCAAGCTCTCTGAAAATTAACGAATTACAACAAAATGCAAAATCAAAACCAAAATTAACTCTTTCTTTGATATCCTCAGTGTCGAAAGAAAAACTAAGAAAAAGTATTTTATTTATTTATTTATTTATTTTAAATCTGAGACTCTGAACTACTATAGCATGATTAAATTCATTCATGTTCAGTTATCTCCTCTCACTTTGATTGTCCCTGGTTTGTTTTGGTACTTCAGAATAGAGGAGCAAATGATGTGAGATAACACTGGATTTTTTTAATGAAAAAAGACTTCTATTACCTTTACTGTCACTTTATTGGCAGTGGAAGAGCAGCTTCATTTCACAGGCATTGTTTTCTAACAGGAAGATATAGAGAATGAGAAAGACAGAGTCTAAGTAAGAGGTGGAAGAGAAACGGAAGAAACCAGGATTAGAGTAAATACCTCTCTAATGTTTTGGCAAAATATTCTGGCTTCCAAAGTGCTCTGTAGCTTTGATTTTTTGAATGGAGAGATAGAAAAGTTCTTATGAATAGTAAAAACTATATTTTTGCCAGAAAACTTAATTTCTACTTTTCTACTTTGAAGTTGGAGACTCTGTGAACATTTCGTGAATTAGGCCTACAACTTTATTTTTTCAGCCTCAAAACAGAAGTGTCTCTTAAGATATATGGGTATGGATGTCTTTTAAAGTGAAAATTACTTTTTTTGCTAATATCAAAATGACAACCTCAGGAGCTTTTCTAAAAGATGGTACTGCAGCAAATAATGCACAAACTTCCCACACTGTGCTGTCAGAAGGCCTCCATGACATCTTACAACACCCTTGCTATTTCTGTCCTGATCCTCCTTCACGCAGGAGCTGACAATCCTGCTAAATCATGTGATAGGTTAGTGATGTGGGAAAATGTCAGCATGTGATTACAGTAAATCTCCAAACTCTGTTTCACTTTATGTGACCCATTCAGGATTCAAATTTAGAAGTACAGTGAGGTGAAGGAGGAGAGAAGTGCAGATTATACATTCCTGGGTCAGTCTGACACCTTAACATAGGGGTTCACTCAAGGAATGCACTTTCCTGCTGGGTTTTCCATTGGGAATGGAAGGAAAGGGAAGACAAACTTCAGTTCGTAGCAAGGGCTTCAAGGAAGTCCACTGGAAGATGCTGAATTAAGAAGTCCAGTCTGCCAGAACTCCAGAATGCCTGTTTGATCAGCAAATCCCATTTGAAGGGCAAGTCCAAAAGTTGCTTCTGGTAGTGCTGGGAGTTTCCAGCACCATCTCTTCCCCAAAGGAATTTTTACCTTGGAAGTCCTCTGATTTCCTGATTTCACCTTAATTTTCCATAGGTATAAAAGCAAATTAAGCAAATATAGTCCAAGTTCCATACTGGATTTCACTGAATTTTCTTTGTTGAAAGAAGATTTGCTTAGAAAATCTTTTAATTAATTCATTAGTATGTGAGTAATGGATATATACTTAGTTAACTGTGAAAGCTACCCATGGTGCTGGGATGACCATGTGATATTACATAGTTTGAATTTTCAGATATACTATTTTCAGTAAAACTGTCTAAAGCTTCTTCTCCCTCCTAGGTATTTTAAGCCAAGTTGTGCAATTTTTACACCCCCACAAATCTGGAAGTGGGCCATTCTCTATGTTTTTAGTGTAAATCCTGAAATTATTATTTTCTGTTTAATAAATTATACTGTAGGAAATATAGGAAAATAGGAAACATAGGAAAAAAAAAATAGGTGTATAATTTTTTCTTTTCACTCTCTGGTTACCAGAACCAGGATGTAAGGGAATGGCATGAAGCTGTGCCTGGGAAGATTTAATTTGGCTGTTAGGCAAGGGTTTTTCACCGAGAGGGTGCCTGGTTACCGGAACTGGCTCCCCAGGGAATTGATGGTGGCACCAAGTCTGCCAGAGTTCAAGGAGCATTTGGAAAATGTTCTCAGCCACAAGACAGCATTCTTGGGGTTGTCCTGTGCAGGGCAAGGAGTTGGAGGCGATGATCCTTGTGGGTCCCTTTCTAGCCCGGGATATTTTGTGATTCTGTGAAGACAGACATGGTCAAAAGTAAAGCTGGTGTCATATAGCAATGGTTAAAGACCAGAAGTAAGGTTTTAAACCAACACAGGGGCAACAAGGGGCAGCCTGAGAGCTTTGAGAGGATGGAAGTAAGATGGAAACAGCCAGAGTGTAGGAATTAAAGGACCATCTAGGTGGTGATGAGTAAACCAGTCACTCTGTATCAGAAGTCACTTTCTCTCAGAAGAGAGAAAAGCATTTCTCAGTGGAATGCAGGTGAAAGAAACCCTTCCTTGCCTCACCCATGGTAAGTTGTATTTGTGTTTATGCTCCTATGGCCTTTGGAGGCATATCACATACCTTCCCTCCCAGTTTATACACATGCCAAGTATTTTTTCTAGTTCAGTTTCAGGTCTGTTCAGGAAGTGAATACTGTGTTTTGTTTTTAAACCTAGAAGCTACATGCTATAAAACATAAAATAAAATACAGCACTGCAGGGAGCACAGCTGCCACATAGAAAGCTGATCTCTCTAAAATCCTCTGGCCTGAAAGAAAAAAATGAATTTAGACATTTTTATAGGATTTCTTCAGCTAAAGCCCACCTTCAAATCCCACTTAACTTAGTATGCTTACATGTGTCAAATTTTCATTATATAATAAACAAGACCATGTGTACAGATATGAAGAAACTAAAATCAGATGGCTGGTGGACTGTAGGGAACTATGACTGTTCAATTCCCTGCTGATATCTTTCCAGAATGTCACATCCAGCTGCAGATTTTGGCAACTTACAACCACTTCACCATCCTCAAACAGCTCTTTGTATTGCACAAAATTGTCTTTTATTATGCAAAAATAGACTGATATCATCTTAAAATATCACTGGATTTCACAGTAAAAATTTATTTTTCTGTACTATTGTAGAAGAAACTTATCCTTACTGAACTTCTCCATTACAGAGATATCAAAATTACCAGTGTTCTAATTATGCTGATTCTTTTTCACATACTATTACTAGAAATGGTCACAGCTTCTGTGAGTCTGGATGTGTGGGTCCGACAGGTACCTCACCAGCCACGGGGGATGAAGTACATACAAATGGCCAAAAAATGCATGAAAATAATAGACAGCTGCTTGTTTGCAAAGATAAACAAGAGAACCAGCAGCCAGCAGCTGGGGCTGCTTCACTGGTGGAACAGGGCAGGGAGGACTAAAGAGATGAGAGGCAGAAGAGGGCTTTAGGGAACAGTCTGGTGCAGAAAGGGCTCACCTATCCAACCGCAGAGGAAGTCTGTTCTGCATTGGTAGGGTACCAAGAGGTAAAGGATTGACAAGACCAGGCTTAACGTATCTCAGGCATCAATCACTCTTATTATTAATATAGGTCAGTGGATTATGTCTTGCCAAACAGACATAAAAGCAGCAAATATCACAAGTCTAAAAATCACCCAGGCACTACAAATAATACAGAAACAGAGAAATTAAGCTGCTATCACGTTGTCTCTTACAAAGGCCATTGTGGTAGGCTCCTTTTCTGAAATAGGGAATTTCAGCATCTCAGCACATTTTTGAGAACTTGGTATAAACAATTGGGAAGTTTAATAGCACCAAAGTAATTCTGCGGATGACAGTATCTTCCACTAGACCCCATATTCAGTATCTGCTGCTGTGGAATATGTGTATTCTGCAGATAAACATAGATCCATGTCAGAATTGTTCTCCGCAAAGACTGGAAATATGGGAAGATACTTCTGCCTCTGTCCTTTGAAATGGTGACTAAAAACTTCACTTACGCAGTTGCCCTGCAGTCAGGGAAATTTGGTACTTACTCATAGCTCTGATTGGGTCTTGTCTCATTGGAAATATTAGAGATAGTGAGAATTCAAATTTTTTTCCCTGAATTCTGTCTTCAAAAAGCACTTTCCTTCTCTGAAGGTGCCTGTTTACAATAGGTTGACAGGAACACAAAGCAGCAGCAGCAGCAATGATTCATGTCAAGCTTACAGCAACAGAGTAAAACTTTCCTTGCAGCATTTTTTCCCCTGTCTAAAACCACTGATGTGAAGCCAAAATTATTCTGGTACCCAATGTACAGGATCTTGGTGAGCAGACTGTGATGAGGCAAAGCAGTCAGAGATTTGGCTAAAAATGGAAATGTTCTAGAACTCCTTGATCACCTTATCAAGACCCTGGGCAAAGTACAGCTAATAGAGCTGCCTTAACAGGGATGTCAAAATATGTCTGACAAAAATCTTCCTCAAAAGGATATTAACAAAACTAAGCAGCCATTCCTAAAATCAGCTAGATTATACATAGGTTGGAAAGCAAAAGACAGAAAACAAAGAAAAAATAATGTATAAAGTTTCAGCATCACAGGTAGTTAATGTTTAGGTATCTCAAGTTCCCTGACTGGGCAAATGATGCTGAGTTTTTGCAGCAGTATTAAAAAAAGAAGTGAATTTAGTATAATCAAAGAAGAGATAACAGTTTATCACTTCAGATAAATTCTCTGCATTTAGATAAACATGAGAAAATTTTTAATTCGTGTTTACATGTAGGGTAAGACAGACCACAGTTGCTAACCTCTGCCTCCAGCAATAACTAAGCCATTTCGTTTGCGTGTAGAGATTTAATTTAGGTTCTATAAACAAAACTGTAGATTAGAAAGACTGAAAAACACACTGCTTTATCTGCTGAATTTCCTCAGGGCCAGAAAGACAGATGATTTCCACAAATCATCTGTAAAAAATCTTATTTTCCTGGAACAAAATAGTGCTATGCACTATTTTACAATACTTAATGAAATCCCTAAGCTCTTGTTGCAATCCTTCTAACATGAAGAGAAGGACCTTGTAGCCTTATAGTTCTTGCATGGTTTTATCCTCTTTGCACCAAATTCAGTGTGTTGTGAAGATGCTCAGTATCAGGCAGGAAGAAGCTGCTTCACTGCTAATAATTATATTTTCTTCAGGACTATGATACATCCATAAATTTTTCCAGCAAGAAAATCTAGCAGCCACTCGGGGACAAAGTATAGGACAATTGCAAGGGCCTCACCAGCTTTGAGGCAGTGAGAGTCCTTCACAAAACCAACTGTTCAGGAGCAAATCCCATCACCTCTCCACCTCCCCCTCATCACTGCCTTACACACACAAGCAGCAATCAATCGGCCCCCAGCTGGTAGACACACTATTTTTTCTATTTAACAACCTCCAGGGTGGTCTCTTTCACTAATCCCCCAGGCTGTACCACTGAGCTGGATCTGAAGTAGCTTCTGCAGTCAGCTGTTGGGAGATACATAAAATGTAGCAGCATTTCTTATTGGCAACAAGGCATTCCTGTAACTATTTTCCCCATAGCCCCCTCTCAAGCATACCTTTACATTTTCCTTGAATATAATGCATTTGTTGCTTAACGTTTCTGAGATTGGAATGAAATTTAAAAGATGGATCAAGTCAATGCAAATAACATTTAACTGTAACACGGTTTTAACTCTGAAAATTTCTGGTACAAATCCAAGTCGAAAAAGGAGAAACAACTCAAAAGTTTTTAAATCGAGCAATTTGAAATATGGCAGTATACTGTATGAAATGTGAGCCCATGAATTCTCCAAGTGAAGCCTTCTTTGCAGTGCCAAGCAAGCTCTCTCAGCGTGTGGGAGCAGATTACCTGTATGGCACTTTACACCTTTGCTCCTCGGGTCTGGCATGGCTGGACTCAGCTCAGTGCGCACTGAGGGGTCCCCTCTGGCAGTGGTGTGAAGCACACCTTCCCCTTCTCGCCTAAGTGCTCTCTTTATTGGACTTGAGCAAACGCACAAAATTGACCTTTAAATCCTGGATATATTCACCAGGCCAGCTTCTCACTGAGCAACTTCAGTGCTACCTGACATTAGCATCCAGCAGGTTCAGTGGTAGTTCAGAGACACATTGTCCCCAAGCAGAACTCCCACAGATCCTCCATCCTCAGATCTGAATATCATGGGCTGTATTCTCAGATAGCCAAGCTAATACCACTCTGTTGCTTTATAGTATTTAAGCATGCTGTGGTCCTGGCCCATTTTTTCAGCTTTATTCCCCAATCACTTGTGTAAGCAGTGTCAGAATTTGGACCTAGGAAGAAATAATATCTTTTGAAAATAGATTCCTGGAAGATGAGGTAGAAATGTTTGATGCTGGTGAACCTTAAAAAAGGATTTAAGTTAGCTAAGCTGATTGGAAGGAAAACCACCTAAAATCCCGATAGTAACATCAATGCATAAAACAGAGCACTCCTAAAATAAAATTAAAATAGGTCAGAAGTTTTCAAACTAATACTTTCATTCATTCTGTCTGCTGGAATAGGTTTTGTGGAATCACTCATCATTTTAATGCCCTTAATTCATCCTGTTTAAGAACCAAATATTACATAAATTATTATCAAAGTTTTCTTGTAGCACTTATTTTTAACAACTAAAGAATTATTACCAAATATATACACCACACACATTAAAATGTGCAGAGACCACAAAACATTTAGATTAATACTAATGAGATAATCCACCTGCCTATTTCACTGCACAACAGCTGCACAGATTTAAAAGGGTTCAATTAAACTTTATTCAGTGCATAGATAATTGATCCAATGTGGAGAATGATGTCACTGGTAGGTTAAAAAATATGTTTTACCTTTTAAAATAAAATTGCTCAATTAGGAAAACCAGAAATGTAAACCTGACACATAAATCATTCTGGTAACTTTGTTTTATAGAGGAACAAAAAGAAGGAAAATTAAGTAAAATCATAGCAGATACAACATGCAGATGCCCATTATTTCATGTCCTCTCAAAAAGTGGAAATAAAAATCTAAATGAGACATTGTTGTTGCTCTCCTTCCTTTTGGGAAGTACAATACTCTTTGTTATTTTACTGTATTTGTTTTTATATTTTTCTGACAGCGTCCATTTTCTTAAAGGTTTTGCCTTCCTACTCTTTACAGTAATGAAACACCACCATTTTTCTATTTTAATGACTAATTTTAGATGGCACCAAAGTTGTGTAAAATCCTTTTTTTTAATAAATAGAGAGAATTAATCTTTAAAGATCTATCCTGCCCACCATATGCCTGTGGCACTCTAAGGTTGCTGTGGGAGCATTTGGTTGACCAGGAGAACATATTCAGGACTCCACTCTAGGCTGCTGAGGATGAAAGCACAGCTTCTGGCCAATTTTGTATTTCTCTGTATTTATGGTAGTGGACTGCAAAATACATAATTTTTTGATACAACATAGCATTAGTTTTGACACTGCTTTTGGCAGTCAGTAATCTGCCATTCTATCCACTTCATGTCAAGACATTACAAATATTGTTAGAGAGAAAGGGCAAAATATCATAATCATCCATCCACGGAGACACTACTGTAGTTTTCATCCTTATAACATTTCAGTAGCTATGCAGAGTTGATACTGACTTTAATCTGAAGCTGTCAAAGTGATTTCAGAGAGAAACTGAGGAAAAGGCTTATGCCACAAATAACAGGTTTCTCCACCACAAGAGGAACTTTAAAGAACTTCTCACCCATCAGTATGTTGCATGGTTACCAGTATGAAGGAACTACCTGTTCCCTGCTTAGTCCAGGGCCCCGAATACTTCTGAGCATGTGAGGGCTGACGCAGAGGTGCAGTTGTTGGATACACTTACAGCACTTGAGCCAGATATCCACAGTCCTCTCTTCTGCCAGAGATAGGATGACCTGCAGAGCTAATGGTGCACCCTAAAGTGATTTGGACTTTGGACCCAATTCCTTGAGTCTCCTGATCAAAATATTTCAAAAAAAATAATGGTTGGAGACAAATTTTGCCAAGCTGGATTAACCACTCAATCGTGATACTCTTTAAAAGCTAGGGCATGACGTGTTACAGTAAGTATGTATCTCCATCCCATTACACCTGTAAAACTTCCTATTGTTCTGACTCCAAACAGGAAAAACAGTACTTGAAAAAGAACTCTTCCTAAAAGTGTATTTGCTTTACCTGTGTATAGCTGTGCATGTTAGATGAGTTTCTGGTGAGTGAAATAGAGCAAGCAGTGCATGCCAACTCCATGTGCAGAGGTGAGCATACGTAGAGAGTAAATCACACTCCAGAGGATTTAAGTAGACCTTACTGAGATTCCCTTTCTTATCCATGATTTTGGATAGTGGCTTCTTGAAATTTGTTGTAATTAAGATTACTCTAGATATATTTCAGACAGACAGATATACACTATTATTAATATACATACACATACTACAGCACATTGTTCTTGACTGTGAGGGCATATGACTTTTGACACTGTCAATTTTTATCTCATTACTCATCACTGCTTACTCCAAGTGCTAATAGTATATTTCCACAGAGTTTGTGTGTGCTGCTATGTAAATTCTGACATTGCTAGTGTCAGTCACTAATCTAACTTACTCAGTTCATGTCAAGATGATACATCACAATGCTCAACAACTGTCACTCCTGCTTTAAATAGATCTACATTTTTCTCAACTTTACAATTAAACACACCTACATATATGTATCTTCAGTTCCACATCAAGTTTCACTTTAACAATATGACCATGAAAGTCAACCAAAATATTTTTCAAAGAAATTACTAGATGGGATGGGAATTTTGCTGGATTGGTTTGGTTTGATTTTTACAAAACCCTTTTGAAAACTAAAAGCAAACCGAAAATATCCAAACACATTTAAAGTTGTTTCTAGGTCCTCATTTCTCTCCCCCAAACATAAAAAGCACATTTTTTGTCAAATTTTCACTTATGTGTGTTTACTAGCACTGGTTCATAGTGTGTCCAGATTGATATTTAAAAACCATTTGCTTAAAAAATGTTTGCTAATATCAAGGGTTAACCAGAGTATTTAAATTAATTAAAGTCACTTTGGTTTTGAACATAATTTTAAAGGAAAACCTAAGCTTGGTACAATTTAATCCTCTCCCTTTTCTGGAGCTATCCCTCTGCATCTCTGTTTCTGTGCTTTAGTTATCATGTTATTTCCTGAAGAATGACCAAACTATGCTTATTTTTCCTTATGCTTCTCAAATATTACTATTCTTTTTGTTGTAGAGCTTCTGATGATACACGCTATTCCCCCTTAAGTTTAGCATCCCCTTTGTTGAATGATATCATTCCTTCTGTCTTTTAACATAAACTTGCTTCTTTCTCTTGCCCTGGTCTGGCCAGTGGTGGTACATAGTGGAATGTGGTGCTGTTTGGGCAGATCCTTGTTTTAGCCTCACAGACTAAGCACTGCTCTGACAGCCAGGGCCAGGGAACAGGTTTGTGTCAAGCATCCCAAGGACAGCACCTGTGCCTCTCTGCCTGCCTGCATCAGCCCAGGTGTAAACTGGTCTGTGTTTGGACCAACAAGCAACAAGAACTGGCACAGGGGTTGTTGACAGGTGCTAAGGGAAATACTTCAGAGGACACTGGCAAGAACGGGTTAAGTACTGAACCTATAAAAATGATATAGCATTGTCACGTACACATACATTTCTGATAAAACTGCGTTCCCAGCCAAATTATCTGCATGAACATGTTCCTCAAAAAAGTGTACTTACCTTTCTTATCCTTTGCAGTTCTAAAAGGTAAGTTTCTGTAATACAGATAGCCCAGAAAAGCACTTACTTTTGCAAAAAGAAAGCAATTTTTCGAACATGAGAAAATAGTTTTCTCTTTCTAATTTTTCCCATTCACATTCAATTGTGGTTTAGTCCTCAGCAAGACTAGAACCTCGAATGTTTTAAAGAAATTAGATTTTGAAACAGAGAAGTTTTAAATAATAGAGAATTTAATGCAGCAGCTGTAAAATATAAATAGTATCTCTCACTTTTAACAGCAGATGAAGCTGCATTGATCTGTACGCAAACAGACTTAAGCACAGGAAAATCTCTGGTACCCATGAAATGGTTTTGGTTGACTCTATTCCAATTATTTCCTTGATTATGTGGATATTTTTTCTCCATTGTATGAACTTACACATGTATGAGGACTTCAAAGAAATACATCCAGTGCCTATTTCAAAATAATCTAACTTTATAAAATCCTATTGGGAGCCTATCTATGTTTTTAAATGCCTAAACATCCTTTAGAACCTGGCCATCTGCAACCACAATTTTGTCCTCATATAAAAACATGCAACATAACTTTTGAATCTTTTTCAAATTTTTGTGGCTACCTGACAGTACATTTTATGCCTAATAAAATAAACACGAGGGGAAAGGCAGCTTCCATTTTCTTTTCATATGCTTTATAGAAGAATGCATTAAAGCATACAAGGTATTTGTGTGAAGTAAGCAGAAAAAAAACCTGGTAACACAGTGATCTCTATTTTTGCTTATTTTACATAATTGAAAAAAAATTAGAAGGAGGAGCAACAGTGATTTAGTTCATTGCTCTAAGAAGTAAATACCTGTTTACAATGGGCTAAGCAATATCACAGATGAACTTTTAGGGAGAACAATAATGCTCTTCGAGGCAGCATAAGAAAGACTAAATAAGTTTGTTTATATTAATGGAATTATTTAAATCTGCTGAATCACTAAAACAAATCTGGTTTTACACAGTGCAACTGAGAACAGGATTTAACCCATAAACTATGGATGAGCATACGTGACACACAGATAATAATGGAAAATGAAGAAGTCATATTTCCCATGGCAAATATAACTCCTCTCGATTGCAGAGATGTTGATTATATGAATGATTAAAATGTAACAGTAGTAAAAATACTACCTATGCACTATTCCTGCAGGAACTATAACTTTGAAATTTCTGATGCATGTATTTAAATTTTCAGACATAATGTTGATTTTCATGTTGATTGTAATTTAGCTTTTGGAATCACATGTACTGTTCCCATACTCAGTTCATCTCTCAGTAAAGTTTGTTTTTGAAGTAAGAGTGTTTAATATGACAGCCCTGGCATACCTCTGATTAATTGAGCTTCTTTCTAGGAGTTATACACACCACTTGATACCTAAAAGTCTGACCTGCTTTGAGTTAAGACTTGATCATCACTACTCATTCCTCTCATGAGCAAATAAGCCTAATGACAGTGTTATGGATTCAGGAAAGGTTTCAGATGCAAACATAGTAGGCTGCACAGCTAAGACATACATATATCCTTTATTTAAGATGACAAAAACCTTAAACATACCTTTCAGTACTGTCTCATGCAAACAGAGTACATCACTAGCCTGGACACCAAGTTATTTAAAGCTATTATTTAGTACTGTAATAAGTAGCAATTTAAATACAAGGTAAAATCATTACATTGTCTTGTTTACTACTGATGTTAATGTCAAGCTGACGTGTAATGCTCCAAAAAAAGGCAGCCTATGATTTGTTATCATTAAACTGTCAGTTCTGTCGTGTTAGGCATAGATTCATACTATATTTCTTTCAGCATATCCCTTTATTTTCTATCAGTCAAAAACTGAAGTGTTTTAATTGTGTCTCTGCTATTTTTCTATTAACTGTTTCGTGCATTTTTTCTCTGGCCTTTTAATTGCAGTTTAATAGTGGTCATTAACACATTAAGGGGTGTTAGAAGAACATTTGAAGTCCTCTTGACTTCTACCAAAGTTGACACTTCAATGCTGGAGTAATTTCAGCTATTCATTTATTTAATAGTGACCTATGCAAATGTGGAACCATGTCATTTTACAAATTGACTGTAATAATTAACTAGAAAGGCAGACTAAAATGAAACAGGTTATAATTAGAATAAAACTGCTACAGTATTACGTCAGCTAGAATAAAATAATCTCAAATGATTAAATTGGTTTCAATTATTAAGAATCAGTTTAATGTACCCACTGTTCTGATTTTTTACATTTCTCTTTTTTGTGTGCATTAGATGTCACCTCATACAATTTATGCATTTTATTCATCTTGGTAAAACAGGCATTACAAAAGTTTAATTAAGTAGTAAAAGACTTCATATTATTCTGTTGAATTCTAAATTAATTGCAGAAAGAAATGATAGTGCATAGTACATACCATTCACACACATTTTGATTAGATGCATCTATTGTTAGCTAATATTTCTCTATCCCAGTGTATAGATAGAGGTACCGATATAGAGGAGTATGTAGGTATACACACAGAATTAATGGTTCTAGCTCGCATGGTATGTTTTTAACACACATGAACAACATAATTTTCAACTATACTACCTAGATCTTTATCTTCAGGGCACTCATGCCACTGTTCATAATAAATATGGAATTTAAAATTACATTTTCCTTCAAAATTTAACCTCATTTATGCAGCTCATTTTGCAGATTGTGTTTATGCAGACAAACACTCAGATGCTTGCAAGTGCACACAAGCCTACAGAAGATAGATATATTTGATAATAGGCAGCATATACAAAGTTACATGTTAAAGATGACAAGAAAACATTATCTTGATCTCAGTTTTAAATATACTGTTTTTTTGGCAAATCTATTTTCTTTGGCTTTACTTGGAGTTTGTTAACTCAGATTTGAACAAGCTGCAAAATAATGCTATACATTATATGGGCACTAGGGTGGACAGCTTCTGATTTAAAGCTGCTGTATTTAAGATTGAGTTTCTTCTTTCTGCATATACAGTTTAAAATTATTGTTAAATAAAATTAAACCCTTTTTTACCTGAACGAATCTTATTGTATTGCTTGGTTGACTGGCCAAGTACTTTGAAAGGTTATACCTCACTGTTCTGAGGTGAGGCTATAATTTCTGATGCTTAGGTTTTTAACTATATATCAGATTGTAGCATCATCAACAAAAGTAACTATTTTAAGATATATTTCCCATAGCTCCTCTGATGTGTTTGGTTCCAGCAGGGGCATTTAAACCAGTAACTGTGTGTTTGCATCCTGTTTTCATTATGGTGTTGGCATGACTTTTACAGTCTTCTTTACACAGTGATAAACATGTGAGTGATCTCAGAAACATTACCTATGCAAGCGTTTCCATCAGTAGAGAGATTTTTTTAAAAAATATTCTTGCAGAAAAGTTGGTGATCTGAGATATTATCATCAGCAGAAGAGTGGAATTTGGAAGAAAGAAACCTTACTGGTAAACTTGATGGCAGTTTCAACATGATAAGCTTGAAGGGACAGAACACTATTAGCATACATGTCCCACAGATACGGTTATGAAATTGAATGTGTTCCATGGCATCTTGAGATCAGTGGAAATCCTGACACCCCAGATAGTTAGCCTCTTCTCCATCTTCCCAGGAAATGGTTTTGGCAACCCATTAACCTTTGCACACAGGCCACCAGACAAGCTATTTAAAATCTCAGAGCCTTTACTATCCATATCTTTCATGAAGCAAGATGCTGACTGTGGATGCAGTCAGTATTCCAGGTTGTGAAAGAGCTCTCTGACCTACTTGTCACACACTTACCTTTCTTAGTGGTCCTATGAATTTGCTAAGAACACTTCAACATCTTCCAAATGGAATTGGACTCCTCTTTATTGTATTGTAATTAATGTTATGCAGTTAAAATAATTTTTTTATTATTAATTACATTTTCCAAATGTAATTAAATTTCTTTGCATGGAACAAAGACAATCAGTAAATCACAGTTAACTGTATTCGTTCCACAAAATGTAATTAATATAGCAGATTATGGTAGCTCTGTACAAATAACCCATTCCTGAATGTCTTACACCTGTTAAATATGGATAATTTACAAAATAGTTAATTTATCCTAGAACAATTGCTTTGCAAACCTCCGTGATGCATTTGCTGGAAACCTGTTTTTGAGCACTTCCTATCATTTCAGCAAACATCAAACAGCCCAAAGATGGCACGTGCAAGAATTTGAAAAATGCATCTCAACTTCTCAAAGAAATACAGAAAAAGAAATATTGGCATGTGCAAACTATACAATAATGTATACAGAACTTTACAATAAAATAATCTAAAGAAGACTTGTCACTCTTTGTATAAAAGATTGAGGAAGACATGGCTATAGTGGGACTAATGAGCAGCAGGACTGTCCAGTGACTATAGCAGGAAGTTGAGGGGGAGAGTGACTGAGTAACATTGCCAGTAAGCCTTTGGCAAACCATAAGATTTCTTTTAATCTCCAGTCAACGAAGTACCTCCAACCCAAAATTGAAAATGCACGAAATAATGTCAATGTTTGGCACGTGGTCTAAACTTGTTTAAGATCTTGAAGTCCTCTCCTGGGGCTTAGTGTCAGTGGAGAATGAAAGCAGCTACTCGGGAGCCATAACAGCTAGCTCAGCTTTTAAGCAGCTATGGGACTATGTAAGTTAATGATGGGATTTAGTTTAGATAACCTATTCTTCTCTAAGTTACTTAGTTTTAGTTCAATTCTACTATTACCAACATTCAGCCAAAGCATGGAGTAAAAAAGGACTACCTATCCTGTTCACTATCCTGAAACTTACCCAGGTCCTTATTAATCACTGCCATGGCAGTAGAAAGAAGAGTATAAAATTAATCACTCATGTTGGCCCAGCAAATATGTCTCAAAATGCCTATAAGATGTCGGCTGAATAATACCCATATATGTTGAAAAGAAAAAAATTAAAATAAACTTCTATGAACAGTCCTTTATTTTTCTTTCTCTAATTACTTTAAGGCTGAGAAGGTGAGAGAAAAATGTAGGTTATGAAACCCTCCATGCAGGGGAAGAGAAACAAGAAAACAAGGATCTCATAAAACAATATTACTGCTGCAGCTCACCATTCAGTTCTGGTAATCTTCAGTTTACTCCACATCAGCCCTCTGCTTTCATCCCCAACAGAATGCTGTCATCAGTTATGTTACCCCCACTCAAAGCTTTCATGGCCTTCCCCTCCCTTCACGTCCTAAAGTCGTGAAGTAACCATCATGTTAAACAAAACCAAAGCATCTATTTTCAAAAGCCTTCATTTTATATAACTGAATCAACAGGGACAGTAACTTATCAAAATAGGGAATGAAAAAGAAAACCATATAGAAACATTCTTTATCCCATGATGACTCAAACAAGTCTTTCCATGCTAGTTGCAGCACTTGACTGACAGAAGTTAATTAATCCCTCTTTGTTTAGTCAATTTTTTTCAGAATAACCAGGGAGACCTTCCAGAATTACCAGTCTAGCAACCATCATTTTGAATTCTTTGAGCAAGGTAGCTTTGATGATCCATCATGCTTATATCTCTTTTCACAATTTTTCATGCTCTTTTATGGTCAGCAATAAAGCTAAAAATGCCCTAACTCTTTTCCTTTTTCAAAAATGCTATAATGCATATCTTTAATAGTTACAATGTCTTCCCTATACCATGTCTGGGAGTGGAGTCACCAAGTTCAACAGTACCAGTTGCTGGACAAAGTGGTAGACTGCAGAGTAGTGGAGAGATCCCATCTGGGCTGAAAGCTGAGGTTTCCATAGATGGTAGGAAAGAACATGGAGTGTGATACAGGATCACCTTCCTTTTTCTTTCATTTTGCATGATCTTTTAGTCACTAATAGCTGTGTACCTGCAAAGAGCAATTTGCTATTGAATGAAAAGGTTTTTATAAACCTGACTTGGACTGAAGTAGAGAGCTTGTACTAGCAGAGATGGTATGCTCAGATCTACAACACAGTCATGGCACAACAGGAGTTCATGGCATTTATGTGGAAGAGTTGGGTTTTCTCCTGGCAAATGTTACTCTCATTGTGAGTTTTTTTCTTCCATAAGAGCTTGTCTGTTCATAAAGCAATTAATGTCTTCAGAATCAGCAGTGACATCAGTGATGGGTGACATCAGTGATGGGTGACATCATGGATTATCCCTCTAGTAAAAATTTGGCTGATGAAGTGAAACAAGTTGTTTGTAGCTAGAGGACTGATTGTGGCTACTAGCTTTTTTCCTTTTGTAATTCTCATTTCTCAACTTCATATGAGATTGACACTAAGCTTTGTCACTGACAGCTTGCCTATTTCAGTGAGATTCACACAAAGAAAATGTGTGAAAAACTGAAATGAGAAGGTTCTGTTTGTAGATTGTTGTAAGGCAGGAAAATAATATGTGTGTTGAATGTGACTAGGCAGAACCTGAGAAACAAAAATCCCATTACTTCTTTCCTTCTTGCTAAAGGCATATTTGACTTTGCTGTCAATAGCACTTGTAATGGTGAAACAGAAAGAAAGTATGTACCCATATTGCTAAACTTTGACTACTGGCTCAATGTATCAGTGCATATTTGGATATGAATGCATTTTTCTGGCAATGAATATACAGCAGAACGGATTATCACAATGGAGATAGATATATTCAACATTTAAACTTTCTTCCAAATTTTACAGCTGTTTTTGTCACAGATAAAATGCCAGCTAGGGATGCGAACATCCACAAACTCAGTCTGATATCCAGTATGACTCTAGATGTACTCATCTGTCTTTATGATTTACTTCTGTATTGCTATCTTCAAGTCTCCTTGATTCTTCTTTTTGATTTGCACATAGTATTAGTCTGCCATTTAACTTTAATTTTTTAAGCTAACTGGAAAGAAGGGGCTGAACAAATATTGGAAACATTTTCTTTGAGTATCCATTTGAATTAAACATCCAGGTAACATTTGACCATGTTTGTGACCCTTTCATGTTTGCTTTTCATGAATTTTCAAGTGTTTGATCTCTGTTAGGGAATGGATTAGCAAAAAGCAAATTTGTAATTCAAATGCTGGAAACCACACCAGCACCAATTTAAAATTGTATATTCAGATATTATATTTGAAATTTGAAATTCACATTGATTTGATTAATGAAGTGAGTTGCAGCCAGCTCATGTGTCTCTGTACGCCTGCTATTTCACCTGGGGAGGAAAGTGATAAGGTCTTTTCAGCAATCTTTATACTAAATTTAGTCCTATTTTTTCAATTCTGTTTGTATGCTGGTGTGATTTAGTGCAGCCTCTGGGCTGTTCTAACTTCTATCAATTGTGAAAATCACCACCACCATTGGTACCATTTAGGGGTGGTGAGAAGATCAAATTGGCCAGGCTGATATCTGGAAAAAACAACTGAAGTCAGTGAAGAAAATATCTGACTTAATTTTTGTAATTTTGATATATACTGTACCAGCAATATGTTTATTGATAATTCTTATCATAATAAGAATTACCGTAATTCTTACCTTTTTTTAAAATGTACAGTTTCACAAACAATTTGAGAACATTCAGAAGTGACATTTTAGTGAGTAACTTTCAATTAATAATTTTATCTTGAGATCTGATAACATAGATAAAACTGGCTGTTCCTTTCATCTCTATTGTCGTGCATGAACAAGTGCCAACTGTGTGTTGTCACTTGATAGAATGTGAAGATGCACCAAAAACAGGTTCCTAGTGAAATACAAACACAGCAGTCGTATTTGCCATGTTCTGTATACATGACAGGTTAAGAAGTAAAGCATGCAATATGGTGAAACCTAAAAACACTTCTGAAGCTGAGAAGTCTCACAGGAAATTTTTAATTTTTTTTTCAGAATGGGTTTTTGGTGTATCTTCTCTTTCTTCCCCTGGAGCAATCATTTAGCCAATATCCATTAGGAAAATCATCTTTCTTACTACGTGCAATAACAACAGAAAACTTCAAAGATGTTTGACATACACTAAGATAAGTTCTAATTTATTCTGTTTTCTTTCAATAGTGGCAAAAACTCTTTGATCCCTACATTTTTCTGTCAAATTCACGACCTATCCCTTATTTCTTTCTTTATTTTTCTCCCTTTCCCAATGGAAGCACTATCTATGGACAGTGGAGGATGTCAGAAGAAACTGACTGATAAAAATGGCTGTTTTCTGTCCTATACACACCCTTTATTAGTCGTACAAATTGATTTTCCTCTGTCAGACTTTGTCCTTTTTTTTTCTCTTAAAACAAACAAACAAACAAACAAACAGTAGCAGAAAAAGGAAAAAAAGACAAACGATGATATCCCTTCATCATTCACTGATAAAATGCTGAGATCAGCATGTCAAAGTTGTGGAAGGAGAAAACAGAGGCAAGTAAATGGTAAGTGAAAATGTAAGGGCCATATGTGAATTTTTCAGAGCTAGCAGGAGCAGAAAACATAACCTGAGCTAGAAGCACATTTCTGTTCCATCAGTGAGCAGGAAACTAGCTCTTTGGCACATGCCACTCTTTTCAACTGACTTTCAGAGCAGTGGTACGATGGGTTAAGCCTTTTTTTTTTTTTTTTTAAGACATTATATGCTATGGACATGAACGAGTTAATATGGAAGATTTTTCTTTTTTTCAGCAGAGTTCCATAAACTACTAGTGCTTGTTTATTACTGTGAAAGTATTCCCCAGACTCAGGCATTTACAAGATTTTTGGCTCAAACAGGTCGAATTGATCCAGGATTTTCCTGTTAAAAGCCTAGATAAGCTGGAATCAGCAAATACTGTCCATCGTCTTAGCACATGGACACAAAGAGAGACATTTTAACAAGTGCTGGCTGGAGTGGGGAAAGCTAAATGTAACAGATTATCTAGCTGAAAAAACAGACTGGAAACTTTAGAAAACTCAACTTAAGGAGTTTTGCCTAATAAACCGCATATATCTACTGTACAAAATCTCACTTCATTTCGAAGGATCATCACAGAGACCTATATTACATCTATTCCTGACAAAAAATTTGGTCCTGTGCTAAAATGGTGCATACACTAGTTAGGAATATTTCTTCTTCTGTTTTTCTGGACTTACTTTTTTATTCTGAAACTCTTCAGAAGCAGAGTAAGTGAGCTATTTGGGACAAAATCCGTACAAACTTGAAAGTGAACCAAACCCCAGAGGGATTTTCCTTGAACAGTGGAAGGATGTAGTAAATTTTTTTCAACTTATTTCTTGTTTTCACACACTTTTAAAATTGCAGGTTTTATTTGGCACTGGAAGTATGGAAAACAATGGAAAAGTTTGCTCCTAGAGAATTTCCAGCCCAGCTTTGCAGGCTTAGAGTTTGAACATGTGTCAGACTGCAAGCAAGTTATCTGACCCAAATCATCCCTTCCCCTATTTGTCCATCAAAAGCTCAGCATCAAAGTAATCTACTTTTCCATACAATGGCAACTTCCAGAATACTTCTGAATGTATAGGATTGTCATGCTGAGAGATTATTCCTAGAAAGATGACACATGAGGGGT
>OU383777.1:25158134-25193134 GCA_910950805.1 Acrocephalus scirpaceus scirpaceus
AGCCATCAAGCCTTAGCTGTGCAGGGTCACTCCAAGCCTTTAAATAAGCTTGCTCCTCTTCATCAAGTTGATAAGGAATCAGAGCTGAACCTTTAGGACTGCTTTTTGAAACACACAATGTTAGGTGTCTAAGTTAACCAGACTGGATGCCACCCCACAGCATTAGGTCTTATGTGCAGTAAAATAAGGTTTTAAACAATGTAGCCACAATGAGATCAGTGAGAATATTTATGAAACAAGGATTGTAGAATCAGATCCTAATGAATTTTCCTAGTTTTGCCAAGACCAAAATAATAATTACCTTCTTGTGTACGTATCAGAATCTGGTTTTTTTCTTTCCCGAGCAGCATTCAGTAGTTATTTTCCTATATATCTCAGCTATAAGCTTGTATTCACTACCTACCACAAACTTCACACACTCACTGAATTGTGCTCTCTAAGATTGTAATTTCTTCTTCTCCAGCAGGCTTTTTTTCCTGTTACAATCCTACCCTCTCTTGTTGTTACCATCATTTTATTATGACATAGATACTCTATGGGCTTAAGATGAACCAAACCTGTTGGAGGTCACAGAGCATATTCTGCTTTTATTCAAATTTTTACACTGTATGCAGAGGACTGTCTCCTTATGGATGCAGTCATTCACCTATCTGGATCTCAATGGAGAATTTATGGCTGTAAAACTGCGAGTACTCAGCCATGCTGACAGACAGGCTGTACTGTTTAGAGGTATTAAGTATGAACTTGTGTACCAAAAGTTAGGAAAGTACTGTGGGAACACAAGTTATATGACTGTGAAAGCACATGTCCACTAAAAACACACTCAATGTTCACACTTGTTCATATTTTATGGGATTTTGTTTGCATTGAAATCTGAAGATTTAAATATATATATATATATTTTCTTTTACTTCTTGAAAATGCATTTAAGCGATTAGAATATGAAACATTGGAATTTCTTAGTGCATAGTTCTTACAAAGGATGGGAGTAGGAAATGGATACAGTTTATTTGTAAATTAAATAAATACGTTTCTTCCATACCCTTGAGAGCTAGCTGATTTATCAGTTAATAAAATAATCATACACCACAGACTTGTGCTTCCAGTTTATTTTAAAAAGAAATAACATTGCATTTTTGACATATATGAATACAAATGTAACACTAGAGGAAACTTTGTGAGTAACCCTGTACATATATCAGCAGCCCTGTATGAATAACCTTGCTTGCTTTTTCTCTGCTATTTATGGGATGGATTCTGCATAAACACTTATTTCTTCAACAATTCCTAATTTATGTGTATGACCCAATAAACCTCCATGTGACTACTGACTAGAAAAAACCCCTATTTGTCTGAATTGAGAATATAGAATTTTTATTTAATACAAGTGAAAAGGAATTTAGTTTTAAATCTGCAATTAGATTTCACTAGTATTTACACCTAATACTATAAAACTAAAATGAAATGTATTTCTTTATAAACTATGTCTAAATTAACTACTTTTCTTGCTTCAAAATGCTAATCCAGATAATAGAACTGCAGAATTTGGGCAAATCCAGTCTGTGTTAGACAGAAGTGTTAACGTGCACCTCTCAGAAGAGGAAAACCCATGTCTCCTAATAGACTTTTTTAAATTTTCTTTGAATTCCTCTTAAGATTTGTGACCAACAGAACAACAGAAAACCATGCAGAAGATTCTAAATAGAGGTAAGTGAAAGGCAGAGCTGGGATGTCACGTGGCAAGCCAGCCCAGCAGTGACTGCGTGAACACAATGAGCATGGATCAGAAACTCTTTGGTGAATATGGGGCTCATTCCTGCAGCCCTTATATGAATATCTGAAAAACTTCAGTGGGTCTGCTTGCATTAGTAAGGAATAGTCCCTTAAGCAGACTGTGCCATTTCAGACCCTTATTTTTTGTTTTTGATGTGAAGTTGAACTTTTTGGCATTCCCGTCCCCACTCTTCCTGTCTCCTGTTCTATCTTCTATTTTTTGGACATATGCCTCTCCCTCTCTGCTCTTTAAATTCCTTCTGCTCTCTTCTGTATAACAGCCTCAGTTCTACTTTGTTATTTTTGTTACTTGCTTTGTACTCCCTCCACCACTACTCCAGACACTTCTCTCCCTTTTGCTAGTCTGTTTGGCTCCTTGGGGACGCTTAACACTCCCCCACAACTGAGCAGATTCTCATTTTCAGTCATATTTTAAAAACTCTAGGCTATATTCCCTTCTCTTGAGAGAAAATTAAAAATAAAGAAAAAAAACCCCACGAAACAAACAAAAAAACCCCCCTTTCTTCAGAAACTCCTCTAGCTTAACTCAGAAACTTCCAGTCAAATTCTCTTTTCAAAAGGACAAAGGAAATTGAGACCTACAAGGATGTCAGGGCACACAACCCACTGTTGTTCACGGAGTCACAGGCAATTGCCAGAGACCCTTGGTCTCAACTGCCCAGTCCCTTCCATAGGGTGGGAAAGCCTTCTCTCCCATGCCAGCTGTGCTGCCCATTGACAGTAAATGTAAACGTTGGTGTAAAATTTGCTCCCTGAGGGCCAAACGAGGCTGAACTCCATGAGAATGTCACTACTGATTCAGTAGTGTTGTGGTTTTAGTCCAGCCAACAGCTTAGCCTCATGCACCCACTCTCCCACAGTGAGGTGGGAACTGGAAGGGTAAAAGTGAGAAGACTTCTGGGCTGAGATAAAGACAGTTCAACAGATAATATGAAAGCCATGCATGCAAGCAAATCTGAACAAGAACTTCATTCAGCACTTCCTATTGACAGGCAGGTGTTCACCCAGCTCCAGAAAAGCAGGGCTCCATCACATGTAACAGTGACTGGGGAAGTCAAACACTATCATTCTGAAAATCACCCCACATTTCCTTCTTTTTCTTTCACCTTTATATACTGAGCATGATGCCATATGGTATGGGATATCCCTCGGTCAGTTGGGGTCAGTCCTTGTGCACCTTCAACCTCCTTGTTGATGGGGTGAGAGGCAGAAAAGTTCTTGATGCTGTGTAAGATGCTCAGCTATAGCTAAAACTTCTCTGTGTTGTTAATCCTATTTTCAGCACCAATCCAAAACAGCTGCTGTGAAGAAAATTAACTCTGTCCCAGCCCAGAAAGGCATAAGTAGATATTTGGACACCAGGCTTTTGGGAGAGCCAGACAAAGGTGAGACGTGGAAGCTTCTGCTGTCTCATGTATATCTGTGGAATAGTTATCAGGAAACCACAACGTGTAACACTGCTGTTTCTCAGATTACATTCTGACAGTACTTCCTGCTAAAAATATAAATTAGTCCATTCTCCTTCAGATGAGAACAAACCTGTGATGGGTGTATCTTCTGAAAGTTGAAGACTTCTCTGACCATCCTACTTCATATTTCTTTGACCAGAATTTCTGTTGAAAGCCTCCAACTGAGACTACTTAAACTGTCAGCTGCACAGTGTAAATCTGGATTTAACCCCACCACAGTCTTCACAGAGGTTAGCCAAGGATAGATCCTTCTCTCATCAATTCATGTGCTAAAGAGCACCTGGGGACCACCAACACAAGAGAGCACAGGCTCATGCCCAGTAAATACTGATGTCAGGGAGAAATGCCTGAGGCAGAAGGACAATAAACAAATAAAAAGGAGAAAGACAGTAAAGAATTAGACTGGAGAGAGGAAAAAAGGAAGGAGTCAGAAGCTAGGGGTGATGATGGGTTACTCATTTTTATACACTCCAAAGGAATGGGGAGGGAACAGGATCGACCACTCACATTTAATCCCATATTTCAGCTAAATAATTCTGTTGCGTTTAAACCTGGAATTCAATTATTGATTTTTTTTGTCCAAATTTCATCTCAGTGCATGACATTTAGGAATGTAAGGATATGTTGTCATATCTGAGTTTTTAGTTTTTAACAAAATCCCATTTTATAATCACCATTAAGCTGCTTTGACTTAGTAGTTGAACTGATTACTCCACACCTCAGATGTGCTGGAGGCATGAGGTAGAATGCACCCAAGATGTGCATTAATCAACCTTGCCATATAGTCTGTCTTGTCTCACTGCTTAATTAAATTCTGAACCAAATAGTTTTGGTGAGAAGGTTAGGAGGGACCACTTCTTCAAGTGGGTTTTGCATGAGCTGTCCACAGTGCATGGAAAAAAAAAATATAAGATATATTTAGAACAATATTTTAATTTGCAATACTTGATTAGATGGAAAGAATGTAATGTTTAAAAAAAGAAAATGTGATTAAGAAGCTTAAGTGCACAGTATATTACATGAAAATTCTGATCATAAAGAAAGGTAATATCTACTCAAAATTATAATTTCTGTACTTTTGAAATCAACTCAGCAAGAATTATCTACCCATATCAAATTGTAGCACTTGTCAAAATCAACTGTAAAGCATCTCAAGTGCTCTTCTGAATCAACAAAACAGATGTATAGCGATGTGAGGTTGCACTGAAATGGAAATAAAAGTGAACTAGATGCCAGTCATTGCCCTTAATCTCTTGAACCCAGCACTTAACACGGAGGATACCATAGGTCTTTGGGACACTGTTTAGAAGGGGAAGAAATCAAGACTTGAATCTTAATAGCATATGCAAAAACACTCTATACAATTATTTTCTTTCTGCTATAGTAAAATATCATATGTTCAAAGAGCACCTTGCCTTGTTCATAAACATGAGGCAATGTTTGAAACAGCACCCTATTTCAGCTTTAGACATGCAAAAAACTGAAATATATGAAACATAAAAAGGTGTTTAAATTTTTAAAATAGCAATTAAATATGCTTAGAGGTTCAAAAGTCACCATATCTCTCCCTTCAATAAAATGTGCAATGATGTTTATGGGATAACACTTGCAGTGGAATGAATACAATGAATATAGATTTAGTTAAGATTAAAATATTGTTAGATTTTACAAGGGACTTAATAGATGACAATGTCTGCAAGCATTGGTCCTTAGAAAACAGCAGCTCTAGTCCCATCCCCTAGGATATGTGTTTTGAGTAAGCTCCCCTGCAGATTTGTATAACCTGGTGTCCTTGGAATCATGAGTAAAATGACTGTTTTTTTCATTGGCTTTGTGAGGATAGTGCTTTCCAGGAGTGCGATGTACAAAGGGAGACTAAGAGAGGCACAGACAGCAAAATGAACAATTATTTCTTTGACCTGTTCTGTGAACTGGTTAAGGCTCTGAATTTCAGGTAGCAGGATTTTTGTAGACTCTTGAGGTACTGCAGGATTCTACTGTTTATCAACATTTTACTTGCTTCCCCATTTTCAATCACATTTAGACTTGTAGAATTTTTAGTATATGATGCAATCTGAAAATTATTGACTTCACTGCTGTATATAATGAAACCATCATAGCATAAGTTATCCATAAACTGGTCTGTTTTCACCAGCAGCATTATGGAGCTGGCATGCACAGTTGTTAAACCCTCCTTACTCTATGCTGAGAGAAGGTCCAGCTGAACAGAAATTTCTCTCTGGGATGGACCAGGAAGCCCAAGCCCCATGATAGACGCCTGGAGGATTAGGCTCCTGGACTCACGGTGACATTCTTCTGTGGCTCAGTCAAGGAAAAAAAAAAAATTCTCACTAAGAGTCCTTGTTCTGGTCCTTGAGCTGCCAGTGCTCAGTGGTGAACATGCTCAGTTTTCGAGATGACGATAGCAACCAGCTACAAATATTTTAGACTAATTTTAACATATCTTGACAAATTAATTCAGTCCTTTGTGGATTTCGGCCATATTTTTCCTCCTTGTCTAGAGCACACAGAAACAGCAGACTATCAATTCTAGCTCTTGAGACACAAATAAGAGTGTTCGAGGCCTTTTAACTTCAGCACATGTGAAAGTTTGCAAAGCTTGTGAGCAGCACTTCCCCTTCAGGTTATATACTGGAGACAGGATTGATTCATGCAAGAGAGGAGACAAAGTGGGATCTACTTTTAATTCAGTTACAACCACTTTCAAGGATTTTTTTTTAATACAGGATTATCCTAATGAGGTCCTAATGAAGAACAAAAAACTAAGCATGAGGTCTCAATTTCTAGTTTTCTATTATATCAATTTACTTTCCAAGTGTTTTGTTTTGGTTTTTTTTGAACATTGTTAAGATTAAATACACCGAGAATTACTCCAAATTTTCCAAATGTTCCAAAAGTGATTTTACTAGGTTTCAGAGGTCAACTGGCTATTATAAAACCAGCTACAGAGAAATGAGGAAATTTAAGGCTTTGGACAATACAAATATATAGAAAACTTTAGTAGATAACTGCTCAATTCAGAATAAACCACCACCTGAGTAACCAGGAATGGTAGGAGCTGAAAAGTTAATCTGAAACACAACAAGAAAAGATATTTCTACACACACTTAGGTTCAAAGTGGAGCCAGTCATGGCATCATACAGGCGTGGGTTATCTGAAAGGTTGTTGCATCCTTCCCTTTCTGCTCAGTCTTCCATCCTTTCACCAGCAGTAATAGCTAAGACAGAAATCCTAACTTCTATTTTCCTCTTTAAAGGGATTTTGTTTTGTGGGCTTTGGTGAGAGTTTTTTGGGAGGGGCTATTTGTGCTTTGGTTTGCTTGGTTGGGTGGTGTCTGCTTGCTGCTAGTTTGTTTTAAAAGAACATTCTGGTTTTGTTTGAAACAAAAGTCAAAAATTGGAGCTTTCTTTGCTGTTTTCTAACATTCCTGGAAGCACTTATAACATAATAGCAAAGTGCTTCCTGTCAGCCTTTAAAGCCCCAAGAGAAATGTTTCAAGAGGGCTACAGGGCTTTTAGAAGACAAAGATCAGAGCAACTGTCCCAGGGGCAACTTCAGGTACCCCAGCATGTGCAGTCCTCTCAGCATAGACGACGTTTCACAGAGCAGATGGCCCAGCTGGTGCAGGCCACTTTGCAGCAGGACTCCAAGCACAGCCTGATGCACAGAATATTTGCACAATATTTGCACCCTTGTCTGCACAAAGAACTACTCCTTTCTCTCTCAAGCCTAGAAGAAGTCTGGATAAATGTGCAGCTGTGCCACAGCTCACGCTTCTGTGCCCATCCATGTACACACAAAGATGGAAGTGTGCCTCCAGCTTTCTCTGTTTCCCTCTGGAGGTGGCAGCAGGTCCCAGCTACACACCAGTTTATTCTCAGGCTGTGCAGGAGCCCATTAGTGGTACAGCGAACTACTTTAAAGATACTTCCATAATGAATACTAATTCCACTAAATCCTTTTGAGACAGTTTTCAGCACTATTTTCTTAATTTGGGCTGACGTTCAAAATTTCTTCCCCACACTGCATATGATGACACTTTGGTAAAGGTATTATTTTTTTACCTGGCCATGTCTCCTTTCCAAGCCAAACACATAACAGGAATAATTTCAACTTCCAACTTTTGCCTTACAAAACTGCTGCGGTTGTGAAAGGCAAAGTGACATTACAGCTCCTGTCTGGTTTGGATTTCTCAGCTTGTTTTTGTTTTTGCCTTTTTTCTTTTTTCATTTAGTCTGTATGATCTCTGAAATGTTGAGCAAAATTGCATTATCTGTTGCACCACAGTATATATGCTGTTGTTCCCAAAGGTTTACTTATAACGTTCATGGCATCACTTATTTTTTTCTTTTCCCTCCATTGTCATTTCTGTACAGATTTAATACAACAGAAACATGGCTTCCACTGGGAGCTACAGGTAGAGCAGTTACAAAGTTCTCTATAATTGGTGTCTGCCATGGCTGCTCACAGTAAGTTATGTAAATCACAGCAAGGACCCACAACCCCTAAAGGCATGAATATTTTTTCATTCAGTGCAGAGGATAACTTCAGAATCTTAGTAACAGTCCCTTCCACATCAGGGATCTCCTTACCAGGAAAAGTCAAGGTCTAGAAACTGGCCATGTCAACTTTGCAATTTAAATCCTACTGTTAAAGATGGTTTGGTAGGTATTACAGTAAGTCAATGCATTGTAGACAATATTAATTTTTAGGATGCATTTTCTCTTAACAGTCCTTGCAAATCCATCTGCTTCTGTTTATATTCAGGGTAGTAATTCCATCATATCACAGATCTGAATATTTATTTACTTTATCAAATAACTCTAATTTAAAATGAAATGAGGTGTTGTCAGGATTTCATTCTGAAAATGGAGTAATAATTCCACTGATTTTCTAGTGATGTATTTTAGTTAAAACCATGTCTTCCAAGTGATAAAATGTGAAGCTACTATTAAATCTGTTTCCTTTAAAATAGTACTACACGTGCAAGAATTTTTAGTCTAAGTTCAATAAGTCAACTTCTGTCTTATAATTTTTTTTATTTCTCCCACAAATCTTGCTCTTATGGTAGCTCAATGAACCCTTAAAACATAGTAATTGTCTACGTCTGTTATGGGGTAAATGTTTCCTAAGCTAAAATCCTTGTTCACATTTCTAACTTAATTCAAGAACTTCCTGATGCCCTTTGGCAAAGCACAAGGCACAAAAAACCAAAACAACAAAAAACCCAACAACAACAACAAAGATAAATGTTTTTAAAAGACAATTGAATCTGATTGTTCTTCTACCCTTACCAGCAAGAATTCTGAAAAAGAAAAATCTCTTACGGGCTTGATTGTACAGATAGCCCCCTCAGATTGAATCTTAATCTTATCTGGTAACATTTCTTATTCTATCTCCAACCCTTTTCATCTATTTATTCAGGAAAGCTAGGCTCAGCATATGTAGGTAGTTTTCACCAAGAACCTGTTTTTCTTTATATTTTTAATTTTATTTTTAAACATAATAATAAATGCATACTATACACACACAATATAGTATTGCATGTACCTATAGGCATATACATACACAGTCATGTTCAGAAATGCACACAGAGGCTCTTGAAGAAAACCAGGTGTTTCTTAACCACATAATGTTGGTGAGGCAGTGTACCTTAAGCCTGTTTTCAATGTGCCATTTTTTCTTTGGACTCCAACACCTGCTCTGTGTTGCTTGTTGGTGCATGCAGCATCACAAAGGCTACAAGGACACGGCTTGAAGCGCCCTGGACTGGGCCTGCCATTGCCTCACCGTGCCTCTCAAGGCTTCAAGGAAGCAGGAATGCAGTAGATGAGAAAAATCCCAGGAGGACCCTGGGGAGGAGATGAAGCCTCTTAAAGCCTTTTCTGAATAGCTTGGGGCCTTGGACAGCACAATTCCAAGGGTACAGAAGAGTACCAGCTACTAATGTAGCCCAGGCTCAGTAAATTATTTTTCCATCAACTACAAAAGGCACCTACTCATTCCTGTTCTTCATCTATCTACCAGTTAGACAACTCAAAGAACAGAAATGGAATTGGCTGGTACGACTATCTAGGACCAATTCAGTGGTTCAGTGGTTCATGTGTCTCTGTTCTCTGTCATCTGAGAGGAAAATGTGAGCTATAATCATCCATGTGTCATGCATAGCTAACTTGGATACTGGCAGAAACAGCATGCAATTGAAATTTTGCCCAGCCCTAGTCAATGAACTATATCTTCAGGTAACAGCTGTGTCTGGTACAGACAGGCAGCTACGGAAACCCTTTCCTCTATGAAACCTGTTACACAGTTTACAGATTACTATTCTTACATAAAATGATGCAAATAAACTGATTTTTCACTTGAAAAATGTTGTCTGGAAAGGTCAGCAAAATATATTCAGACCCTAATTGGATGTGTGCAGATCCTGATCTTCATAGATTTTCAGTGTTGCAAAATTTTACAATTAATTTGTTTACTATTGATAAAACTTATTTAAGGCTCCTGCAGTCTTTCAAATGGCTTTAAAAATACAAAAACTACAATTATTCTACTTCAATTATCCAAAATCAAGCTGTTCTAGTACAATTCCTACTCTAGTTTGAGGCCCCAAATCTTAACATGCAGGGTCTGGAATGCTTATTGCCTCCTGCAGTATGAACCCCAAGGCAGAGTAAAGAGTGCCTGATTTTCCAAGTGATTCAAGACTCCTAATTGCAGGTTATGTTTTGAGTAGTTAAGAGTCCAAAGGCTTTCTGTGGGCTGAAGTAATATTTGTCTGGAAAAAAAATATTGGGGAATGAACATAAAAAGAAATAAGCATTATAAAAATTTTGCATTACTTGGTAATTTCAGATGAACTATGAAAAGGAACACTCTGACATGAAAAATCACATAAACTTTAAAATAAAACTAGAATGGGTTTGCTTGTAGGTTGGGGTTCTGCAATCTCCCCCCTCCAAACTGTATTCTTGATTTCAGTTACTGGAACAGTGTTTTCTACCTTCTTTTTATAACCTTTTTTATAAAAGGTAGCTGATACTCACAAAAAATTTTGGGACTGTTCAAAACTTTTCACAGTTAATTAGTAATGCATGTAGCAAAACACCCACCCTACCTCTGGGCCTTTGGGGTTGCCCTGGTTCACTTGTAACTGATTTATTTTTTAAGGTTGTCTGGCACACCTCCACCCCAGCTGCTTCCAAGAAATTTCAGCTCAGCGTCAGCTGGGAAAGATCAGCTTCACATGCTGACATACAGAGGCAGCCTTAGGAATACTGGGGCCTCTGGTGGGAGGCGTCAGTGGGAATCTGCTCTTTTTGCTGATCCGGGGATATAGTATCTGCCACCATACAGGACTTTTTTAGCATTTTCTTTGAAAGAACACTCACCTGATTATTGTACCATGTTTTTCCTCAATGAGAAACAGAAATGTTATCTTTACCAGATTTGTGGCTCATTGCATAGGTCTGAATGGTGGATGTCTTTTGCAGGCACCCAAACCTTTTGTTAATAGCTGCTGAGTTGCCAAAACAAACATGCTATTTTATAGTCTGGTTAAATTCTACAGAACATAAAAGAGGATAGAGGATGATTCTGATATTTTTCCTTAAGTATGAGTAAAGATCTTACTCTGCAACTCTACAGTTGAAACTGACGGTCACAAATCCTATTCCTCTTCCTAGAGATACATGGCTTTATATTTTTGGTGGTTATTTTTATTCAGAACTTCCCCCCCAAAAAATTTCTACCATGTTCTTTCCTTCAGTTTTCTTCCTCTTAGACTGCAGATTAATTTTTTCCCTAGCCCTTTTCCCTAGGCTTCCATTTGGTTACCTTCTATGATTTCCAAGGGTATCTGAATCTTGAATCACCTACACCAAAAGCATCTTATTATTGATGCAAACACAATTTTAAAAATATTATATCTAATTGAGTTTGTTAATAAACAAAGAAAGCATCTGTAATTGTAATGTACAACACCTGATTCTACTTAAATTTAAAGTACACAAAGCCGCTTCCTCTAAGATATAGGCTGACAGTGGATTCTACCTCTGGGTAGACACCTTTCCCAATTTGTGTAGTGAGCTGAATGAAGGATTTTCATCCATTACTCATGGTTTGATCCGAAGGTAACAGGATCCAACAGGAAATTCTCTGGTTCTTTTTCTTTCCAATCTTCAACAACATTTCTCTGCACATAAATAGTTTCAGAACTGCAATAAAAAATTTTTTTTCAGAAGTGGAGGCAAAAAATAATATAAAGCAGAATGATAATTTTAACACAATGAAGAAAACTGGGTAGTGATAGAACAGATCTTTGATTAAAACAATATTCTTGGTTTGTTTTTTTCCTCAGCTAGATAAGCTGAACAAGATTGTCTCAATTTAGCTCTGCAAGATTACTCATTTTAAAACTGTATCTTATTTTTGCCTTGGTTCTCTTGCCCCATAGCAAGAGAACACTTCCAACCCGCACAGAGACAGAGACTGTATTTTGTTAGAATAACAGGCTAGGTGTGTTTCATTCAGCTTAGCACCATTAAGCTTCTAGGTTTAGCATTTGCTGTCTGCCAACAGGATTAATATCTTAGTATTTTCTTCCTGGTCTACGGTTACATTTCAAGAATTAAATGATCATTCAGAAAGTTGGTTTCGGTTTATGATCTGTTAAACCTAAGAGAGATTCAGTACGTCAAAATGAAAAGAAAGAGTTGAAGTGATAATCATTATGTTGACTTTGTCCTTAGAGTCTTTATCACTTGACAAAAAATGTGCACCCATTCCTGTTACAATAATTTTACTCATATTTAAAAAGATTATTTTTTTTATGGGGCACCCAGAAGATACCTTTGTATTGTTTTGTCTTTTGTGAGAAGGTGCACTGAGAAGTCTGGAGACAGAAATTCTGAATTTGCACCCCTGGGATGTCTGGCACCGACAGATGAAGTGAAAATCTCCCCACACTACTCCATTAGCAGAACTCAGGTTGGATTTGGAGACTGAGTGACAGTTCAGATGTTGTGCCCTTTTAATTTTTTTCCTCCATCATTAAGGATCATCAAGGAAGGAGACTGATAAGATTAAATGAACTCAACTTGTTTGGCTATATAGATACCCATTCTCTGGGATCCTGGCAGAAGCCAGTACCTGCCTTCACACTCGTAAAGAAACATCTGATGAGGGCAGAAATTCCCAAGCAACCTCAGGCTTGACTGGGCTAGCCAGGACAGTTGGTAGGCTCTTGCCCAAACCTGACCCTTTCTTTGTAAAAATGATTCCTTACCCAGGAATCTTATATAAGGATTTCATTTGAAATTATGAGCTTTTCTGTGTATGTTCAGAAAAGTTCAAATCCACATTTATTCTTGCTAAATTATAAAAAATGTGCTAATAATTGTCTAATGCTAATAGGTGTCACTAGCAGCATTGCCTCTTATTGTGCTTTCTCTCCCCCCCTGCTTATATTAAATGTAATTTTTTTTCTATAATTTTAACTTTTATTCACCTAGTATTTGGCATTCAAGCCCAAAGTTCAGGCAAATATAACAATCATTTGAGAAATACTCACTAGACAAGTATTCATGCACTCTTGTATCACCTGACATATGGTGAACAAGCTGATGAATGACTCAGGATTTAAATGGTAATTACCATTCATCATTATAATAGACCTGCTAATTCATAAATTCTTGGTAAGCCAATTTTCTATAAAAAGGTTAATAATAAGAGTGGAAAAGAAAGAAAAAATAGCCCTAGTGTGATAAAAAATGTAAAAGCTAGAATATCTTCACTGCCACACTTCCCTTCTAATGATTGAGTAATTTTGCACCAAAGTGCTTGCTTATTGACACAATACTACTAGGGTTCTGATGGAAACAGGGAAAGACAGAAAAAATCCAATGAAACTGCTGAAGGCAGAGCCTGACACAGCGCCTGTGTCAAAAGACAAAGGAACTAAGGCATTCACACATGGCAAAGGCAAGCAGGATCCCACCCACACATTTCCTAGTTTTACAGTACTTGGTGACAATGTCATGTTCTCAGAACTGCTCACAACATGCACGTTAGAGAAAACTGTATGGAAGTGTTCTGGTATTCCTAAGTGAAGCTGTGAGAAACGCATCTAAAGTCATCTCACTGCCATTAGCTTCATTGAGTGTTCTGTAAGTTCTTCTGAGCTAAAGGACATTTAGTTGACTTGTCTTTGGATAAAACAAAAAAAAAAGCAAAAACATGAAAAAAAGATTTGCTTATTTTATGATCTTTATCTGGAAAAACTCTGTGAATGTAATTTGCCAGCCCTGTGGAAAACAGCCGTGTAGAATGGAAAGAACGCATACAGGCAACACTGAAATTCTACATATCCGGTACTCAATATAGCACTTATTTTCCCGTTAGATAATGTGCCTAAATGTACACAAATGTAACTGCTTCTTCCACCCCTAATCCTTATGTCACCACGTCTTTTTGTCATAAGAGGCCAGTATGGGAAAGACTTTCTTGCCTCATTAAGGCATGTCATTTCTGTGCCCACCTACATCTTCCTGCTCCTTCTTTGGGTACCACAGATGTGAAAGTTACCTTAAATTACACAGTGGATGTACTTCTTGCTTCAGATGCAAAACTGAGGAGGCTGGTAATGGGAAAGAGATGCATGTGTTTGCAAGGAACTGAGGGACAAGAGGAACAAAAAATGAAAGAAGAGATGCATGGAACCTCGGTGCCCTCCCTCCCTCTCCACTGTTGTGGTTGTGCAGGGCACAGGTTCAAGAGAATGAAGTAGTCAAGTTAAAAGTTGACGTTTTGATCATTTTAGCCTTCATTTGGAACCATGCAGGGAAACTTGCCCTTTCAATCTGTTGCACATTAGGTATCAGGGTGATTGGACAGACGTTGGGTATTCAGGAATAAAGGATTTGTACGGGAAAAAAAAATCAGTCCAAAGCTATTGTGCACAATGTAACACCATACTGGGATTATGAAAAATAATAAAATTTACTACAATATTCTATATGTTCAGGCAAGTTTATAATGCCGTTAATCTTACTGACTGCTTTCCTGCAAAACAAAGTCTTGTAGCAACAGAATATGAAATGCCTGCCAAGCTAGACTCTCTTCTGCATGTGTTTTCCCTTTCTGTCTTTGTCTCTCCTGCACACGTACATTATAAAATCTCAGAACTGAGGTACACTTAGAAATGGATGTTAAAACCCAGCCTGTGCCTCAAATTCAGAGGACTTTTTTGAAACAAATGAAAGTTTAAAATATATTTAGAGCTCCAGATTTTGGACTAGCTCCTTAAATATAATGTAAAGCATTAAAATGTGCTATGCATGAGGACTGGATTTCAGAACGTGTTTATATTTTAAACTTCGGATAATTTGCAGAAACTCTTTTCAGTTGCACTGGTTATAAAAATTAGGCAGTGTGGAGATGATAAAAGACACAATAAGAGGGTCTCTATGGCATTTTTATTTTTGTTTACTTGCCAGTATATAACAGTAACTGCTTATAAAGCAAAACAGAAAGCATAAAATATAATTTTAAAACAAAATAAAAAATACAGAAATAGGGCAATTAAGACATTATTCTAAAGAGCAAAGATTCAGGTCTAATATTATAAGGCAACTACTTTTCAAGCAATTTTATTAAGTTGAATACAAAGTTTCAGAATAGTGCATTTCTGATATATTGCAGAAATGATCAAATTCATTTAAAGTGGTAATAAAAAAAATTATCACTTGTTTTCAGAAAGAATATAGCAAGCCTTTAATATTTGCACGACTTTTGTTCTAGTTTTCATTTCTGCTAAGCCAAAAGCTTGAAACTTATATTATGCAATTTTTAACAAGTATCACCACATTTTTTGTTTTCCTAAGGATACAAAGCATAGAAAAAGTCAGCTTTTGGGTCAGCTGCAATGGGGAGTTAAATTGGAATAAAGTGAATCAAAATGCTTATGCTCAGCCAACTGCATAATCAAAGGATAAAGATTCCACTGAACAATTTAGTATCTGACTTTTCTAACTAACCTTTTTGTCATAAATCAAAATATTTCATTTTATTGTTGAAAGTTAGTCTTAGCATTGGGGATAAAGAGAAAGGAAGAGAGCAGCACAGGTAGCCATGGGCAGTATATACCAGTAAGGTCACACATCCAGAGACTCCTGTGACATCACAATAAACACAACAATAAAGCTCTGGTGGATTGGGAAGTCACTGAGATTACAGGAAGGTATTTTTGCACCATACTTATTTCACTTATTCACTTATTCACTTATTCACACACAATAATAATATTGTTGTGTGAAAAATATAATTTTTGATTTCTAGAAAGAGTACATTGTCCCCTTGATATTTTGGAAAGCTCAGTTTATTGAGGATTTTCTATCACTGAATAAAAGCATTATAGGGTTTTAGCTTACATCATCATTTCAGGGTTGAGCTGCTATAGCTGAACAGTGGATTATAGAAATGATGCATTGAAATTAGTACAGAGGCCAACAAGGTTGCCATTAGATGCTTGAAAACCTCCTTTAGTTGACTCATTTGCTCACTTTACTGTTTCCAGGGTTAAATTCTAGAATTGGCCAAATATTTTCTAGAAATTGAATTCTTGAAACTCTCATGAATTTACTGCTAAGCATAAGCCACTGAATTTGATGGAAGATGAATGTAAATGTTTGGCATCAGAGTCTGTGTTGCTCTTATGGAAATTTTGAGAAATGAATGTGAAGTTGTATGATCTTAGGAATATTTGAGGGTTTATAGCATAGCTCTTCCTATGCTTTCACTGTAGGATTGTATATTGCTATCTAGGTTTTTTTTTACTTTTAACAGATTTATATTCTTTTTATGTAATAAGATTTTCTACTTACTGATATTTTGGAAGGAAAGATAATCATGAGTATTTCTATCTGTGGAAATAGCTCTTTTTTCCTCCACAGGGGGTGAATCAATGTTTTGCCCTTTTTCATGACCTTCAGAAAACATTATTTTTATGCCACTGTATAAATCTGTAATTATTTTACCTAGAGTGTGTGCAGTCCTGCCCCAAAAAGGCTAGAATAGGACAAGAATAGTTGACTAAAAGTGATGATGGTGACCAGAGGTATGGTACAATTTCATATAGAGGAAGCAGGCCAGAGAAGAGCAGTTGCAGAGGAAGAGGGTTCTCCATGTCACAAATGGCATGGTGAAAGCTAATACAAAGCAATTGATGACTGTCATGGTGTTAAGTTGCTGGCCCAATGCCAGTGCACCCTTGAGAATATAGTTCCTAAAAATAATGCTGTGAATGAGACCAGGAACAGAGCAGAGCAGGCTCCAGCTTAGAAATGAAAAGCAAAACTTTATTAACTTACACTATATGGAAAAAAAAAAAAGGAAAAAACCAAGATTTAGAATGAAAAACCTTCCAAACCATTCCTCCTCCCCCCACCATAATTCCTACCAAAACTTTCTGAGACAAAACCTGGAACTCCCAGCTAGTTTAGTACTTCTAAAACAATCATTTTTTAGTTTATTAAGGGAGAGGAGTCTTCCTTGTGCCATCATAGAAACTCCCACAAGAAACACAGTCTCTTGTGGCGTACACTCTTCACAAATGACCCACCCCACACAGAGGAAATGTGCCACTGAGAAGCCCTCCTCCCACGGACGGCGCTCTCACCACCACCCATGGACCAAAACTGCTTGTAGGGTTCCCTTTTTAAGGATGCCTCCGGGACAGAAGTCCCCCCCATTTCTCCCTTGTATGAAACAGTTTTAAGAACAGAGGTCTTCTTCTCTGAGGGAACCACCACATCCTCTTAATCCTCCTCTGTTCACTCACTCTGGCACTGGCATCTCTACTACACAGTGCTCACCTTGGATCCCCCTAACACCGTTTCTATAAATTACAGGAGCATTAATTCAGTTTCTATAGCCACTACAAGGAAAAAATGGCCAAAAGGCCACTCCATCTCTTCCTCTTTATCTTCTGCTGGCATCACAAGTCCCAGGCTGTCTCTCCTATCACTTCCAGAAGCCGCAGCCAATGAAAAGTTCTGATATCAGGTTTAAAGCAGAGCTGGTCAAACTCTCTGGGGAGGGGGGGCAGCTCAGTACCCAGAAACTTCTCAGTGATGGATCTTCCACCCCTCCATTCTTGGTAGGCCTGGCAAGCTACACAATTCCATTCCTTCCCTTCTCCGGTCTGAGGGAGGGGCTCGGACAAGGCCAAAGTGCAGAGGCAGCTGTGCTGGCCCAGATCCAGCAGCAGGGAAGCTCAGGCAGCTGTGCTGGCAAACCGGTAATGCTGCTGTCCAGGCTCACCCCAGCCCAGGCCGCATGGCAGCCTCGGCCTTGGCCAGGGGAGGCCTCCCCTCCCCCTGCACAGCCAGGAGGAGGAGGGGAGCCTGAGGAGCCTGTTCACTCTCTGAGGGCCAGAAGGGGAAGAGAGCCACCCCTGCAACTTCTCATCCTGAAATGTGTGTTCACAGAGATGACATGACCTCTCATTGGTTTAACAAGGTGCCAATCTCAGAGCCAACTCTCTCACTTCCTAGGGCGGGTAAAACCATGACAATGACCATGAATTGTATGACAAAAATTGAAGAAATCAAGTGGAAATTTAAAAGACCACAAGAAATATTCTTTTATTCAATGAATGGTTGAAATTCTTGAAATGAATGACCATAGAATCTGTTAGCCATAGTGGTGTTCCTACTGCCTTCTGCTCAGAAAATCCCCCAGCCATGAGCTGGGGGAAAACAAGGAAAAGTTTCCAAAACCATTTTCACTCTATCCATATCTCTTTAATATTTACAATTATTCACTGACACCATAATATAGCCTTGGAAAAACTCCTTGTATGGTGTGAGCGAAACACCATAGATGATTTTGGTGGTTTCTCCTAACTTTAGTCCTAACAGTTGGTCGCTGGTACTCTTAACTGGATTCTTGTTTACTGGCAAAGTCATCTGGCTCCTTAAAGTGTCATTGGACAAGTGAAAGAGCCATGTGGAACACTTTTGGGCAACACAAGCATACGGTCTAATGCAAGCTGCATAATACAATACTGGTGTTCCTCCTGATGTTTGCCTTTCATTAAGATGTGACTGTTGAATGCTGATGTTTTTTGGAGAACTACCATGAAACTTTCCAAAAACGGCCAGCCCCACACCTTGATCAATTGGATTTGAAAGAAAGTATTTTTGGCTTTGAGATTTTAGAGCTAAGCACGCACCTTTCATTTTAAAAAGGAACACAGTGCAGAACCAAAGTCTCTGGCTGCAAATAAGCAACCATTAGCAGGCACACCTTGATTATTTCTGAGACAGAAGCCTTCTGGTGGGGTTTTCTTCTTGCTCAAGGTCAGATAACTTTCACAGTACTCATACCATCTGCAAGATTTACTATCGGTTGTAAAAGTAGCTGTGAAATATAGCTTCACTCTTGACAGCTGAAAGAGAGGTTGGTGGTGTAACTGGTCTATAAATTATAAAAGTAAATATACATGCATGAATACTTTGAGGTGTAATGCATGTACTAAACACACAGTATATGTACCATCAAGTATTTCAGAAATATCTAATATGTTCTGAAATATAATTTCTGCCTTTTTCCCTCACCCCATAAACTGAGGAAATGTCTCTGGAGTCATGTATCTGCACTCAGGGTTTAGTCATGTGCTACCAAATCATCTGCATGAGGAAACACGAAGGCATCCACAGCATAAGCCACCTGCTCCGTGGATCTATAGCCATAGACAACAGTATTTGTGGCTAGTTTGCCATTCCCTCCTTGCCCCTTTTCTTTACTCCCATGTAGATTTGTGAGGAACCCAGGCTTCTCCAGATTATTTACACATCAGTCAAGAATTTTAAGCCAACATGGAAAAGGTAGAGGGAACAAACCATGCTGAGTGAAAGGTTAACCAAGATTAGTTTTCTCATGAATTAGAGAAAACTAATGGCCAAGCTTGCCACAGGTGTCAATGTAGTTCATGATAAGGGGTGTGAACCTTCAAATGACAGCTGTTTTCTCCTTTTCTTCCCAGCATCACAGGTTAGATGAAAATGAAATTTTTTTTAAAAAAAAGCTATTTTAGAGACATGGTTATCTTGGAAGGTTTTGGATGTCAGTTTGGTTAAAAAATTATATGCCAATGAAATGACTTTAATACAGAAATGTTCTTACTATATTTTTTCTCTTTCTGTGATGATCTTAACTATGCAATGGTTATTCCCTTGGGTTTTAAGTCTGTAAGTATATTACTGTAAGTATATTACAAGATTTGGCTGACAAAAATGCTTCAGCAAATATTTCAACTTGTTCTTGCACTTTTCATCTTGGCTTTGAACATCATGTTCATAGTCCACATCGCGTGATCAGTCTAGTGCTTAATTTATTCACAGGTAAAAAGAAATTTCAATGCAGGACTTAAGCAGAGAAGATGTTCTTTGCAGAGTAGCTATACATTCCAGCATATACCTACATAGATACCTGATGCTATCTGATTACATATTCATGTAGATCTATATGTATATCTGATTACATATACATATAGATCTCTCTATATGTAGAGTCATGTTCTGTGAGGGCACTGTCATAGCTCAGAGCATTCAGCCTCATTCTCAAGTGCTGATTGTGCTGAGTGTCCATTCCTGAAAAATGAAGTTGCTATGTTCTCCCCCTGAAAAACGCCCTTTGTGTTCCTAATAGCGCGGCAAATCTGAAGGGAAGAGGACATCTTGCCCTTCGGAGAACACACATTGCATAAAGCTCTATTTAAACGTTCTTCAAAGAACCTATTTGTGCCAAATTCTCCAGCTCTTCCTCAGGTGATTAGTTGTGTTTGACTCACATGACAGCTAGGGAGTCAAAACCCATATTCTGTCTCACTAAGCCAGTTTCACTCCATCTCATTAAGCTCAAGAGCTTATCTCTGTTTTCTTGGAACATAAAGAAATGTACCTAGTACTACACAATGCTTTGATTTGTGAGGCCTGTCCAAACAGCCATTTAAACACAGGAAGTGTCTGATAATAATACAGGATTTGAAAATCAGCCTGTATACAATTTAATTCAGAATATCTGGTAATCAGAGCAGGTGATAATTGTTAATTAGGAGACATAGGTCCAATGAAGACTGAGCTTTGAGGGTGGTATATGTAATTGTCTGGGTTAGTTTAGATGTTGCTGAAGTTACGTTGTACTGCAGTGAATCACAGAATGGTAGAGTATCAGAATCCACCCCCAAGGATCACAGAGTCCAACTCCTGGCCCTGCACAGGACATCCCTAAGAATCCCATCTGACAGTGTTTTCCAAACACTTGAACTCTGTCAGGCTTGGTGCTGTGACCAGTTCCCTGGAGTGACTTCCAGTGCCTAAACACCCTCTGGGAGAAGAATATTTTCTTAATATCCAGCCTAAACCTCCTCTGACACAATTTCGTGTCCTTTTATCGAGTCCTGTCACTGGTCACTGGAGAGAACAGATCAGTGCCTGTCTGTTTTCCTTTGTGAGGAAGCTGTAGATTCATCCCTCAGTCTCCTCCAGGCTGAACAAACCAAGTGACCTCAGCCGCTCCTCATATCCACCCCCTCCACACCATCTTCAAGAAGAGTTCTGTTCTTTTTTTTTTTTTCTTTTTATGAACTACAGGCCTTCCTGAAAAAAAAGGTGTTTGTTTTATCAACAACACTGTTAAATCTTCACTAGCAAAGGTATTGAAAATAATTAAAAAATAATTCTGGAAAAAATAAACATAATCTAATAATATTTCTCCATTTTCTTCAGCCTTGCTCCCAAGCATTTCCAAACACTTTGCAGACATGGTTTCAGTGTCAGCATATCCCTAGTTAATCATCTCAAAGAAGGGGAACAAAGAGTTGAGCAAGAATGCCATCTTGTTTGAAGCGCTGATCCCTGTAACATAAAGAAATGAGAGTTATAAAATTCATGACCTTTGAAAATTAGTTTGTTCTTAGGTGATATGACTAGCATCATCAAGGCCAGTTAAGTATATAAGCATGTGTTTAAATTTAAGCCTTGAGTAGCTTGAATAGACCAAATTATCAAGGTACTGGAGTATCTAAATCTAACTCCTGTTGGAGGCAAGGCAGCTCAGCTGGCCTCCTGCTGTTGTCTTCAACATGATGAAACCCAGTGCCTCCAGATAAACACAGCCTCAGACATCTGCTCCTCCACTAGCTGGACCAAGCTGTTTACTAGCTAGGACAGCTCATTTGCAGTAGGCAACACTATAATTGATCCATGGCCAGATAACACTACAACTTCTGTAAAGGACTCAGAATTAGTCACATAGATGTCAGCAACATAAATAAGCACCTGAAAGATCAAAACTTAGCATAACAGTCCTGATCCGCAGACTGTTTCAGTCATTTGGTCCAAACTCATGCACAGAAAACTCAGAGTTTGTATGGAAAGAGAGAAGAATGAAGGCAAGTTTCTTCACATGTTGCTCCAGAAACTTCACAAAGTTTCTTGCGCCTTCTCTTCCCCTTCCGAGACCAGTAAACAGAGCCAGCTCGCGGTGATGTATTAGAAGTGAGCAAAGCTTCCTCTGGACCCCATCAACATAATATATACAGAAAACCCTGAAGTCTGCAAAGTTATTTCAGAGGCTGGAAATAATCGTCCTGTGATGGTACAGGTATAGGAATAAAATATTCTGTGTATATCCTATGTAGCTGTATATCTTGAGAAGAATTTGAGATCACCCACAAAGGGGGAATTTCTCTTATGAGGTAGGGCTGAATGAGTTTACTTAAAATTAATAAATAAGAAATGAAAGAGCAGCTTGTTTCTCTAAAATCCAAGTTGTAAAATATATTTGTTTAGATTTTTTAAAATTTTGTTTATTGGTCTTTTGGTATTTTATGTTCTTAGATGACTGCAAGGATTTAAACAGAATTTCCTGTTTTGGTTCAATAAGATTTGAAAGAAGAGCTTTAGTAATCACAATGCCAATTCAAACTTACTTCCTACTAAAGAGCCTGCCCAAGGAATGCTTAGCTTTTCTGGTTTAAATTCTTCATTAAAAAATAAAAGTTTAAATTGGCAGGAAAACTGCTGTTTAAGCTGCTAGTATACCAACATCAGAGAAAGCTGAGTTTTAGCCCTTGGTACTCTGCCAGGTATTGTACTACATATAAGCAAGATAAAGAGAGAAATAAAGAAAAAAAAATGATGGGATAAGATAATTTTTATTTAGCCTATGATACTCTAATGGATTTAATGTCAAGAAATAAAAGTTTATGAAGTACCTCTTGAAGACATAACCAATGCACTTTCAAAATCTGTTGATTTGCACCAGCCAGCAAGTCCAAAAAATGGTTAACATAGAACTGCAAAGCACAATCTTGTTTGGTCAATTGATTGGCATATGTTTCTCAAGAAATATCCCTATAACTTAAGCTCTGCTTATGAGTAATAGGTCTTTTTGCTCATGAGTGAAATAATTATGCACAGTATTACACCACTTAGTTCTCTTAAAAGTTATAGCATCAGGGGCCTGATGTTGTAGTTTGGCATTTCAGCTGTAAGAACTTAGTTTTCACTTTTAATGTCTCAGCCGCTCTGGATCCTAGCCACCTAAAACTTGGCAGGCAAGTTTGTCTGCCCAGATGATTTTTTTAATAGTTTAAGATTAGTAAGCCCTTTTCTGTACAATAGCCAAAAAAAATTGTTTGGAGCTAGTTATATAGCATTGTTTTTACCAGCTGAAATTATAAAATTATTCTGTTAAAAAACAAAAAGAGACAATCTGCTGCTTGTCATCAATTTTTGAAGACTGATGCACTTATGGTTTTTAAGCAAAAAAAAAAAAAAAAAAAAAAAAAAAAAAAAAAAAAAAAAAGCATCCCATAGACAAACAATGAAAACCAAATATTGGATCTTGAGACAAGTAAATTCTTCAGAGGACTTTACCAGTTACACTTTACCTAGGCAACCAGAGTGGCCAAGAGAAAACACCAGAATTTTGAAGACAGTTTTCTGCTCTTGCACAACAGCATGTCAGTCTTGCTTTTTGCTGTGCCTTACATACATCACCTGTGAGGAGAGACAACCATTCCCAAACTGGTGTGGCCAGTGTGCCACCATCAAAACTCCTCACAAGCCACTGTGCACTCTTATCATCCATCTTTTAAAGAAACTTTATAAATTATCTGTCTGGGAACCTAATATGTCAACTTCATGGTCCAGCACTATACTTCAGACCAGAACCTGGGAGTCAAGAAGATCAAACTTTCCTGTGGGCCTCAAGAAGTCCATAGAAAAAAATGCCTTTAATGTCAGCTGTTCCTTTGTCTGAATAGTCAGAATGGGGCAACCCGAAATATTCTAGACTATCACCAGTCCCTGGAGTGTCTGATAGTTTCATTTAAATTAAAAAGGAAAAAAGCGCACCTTCTTTGTTCTTCAGCAGGCAAATCATACAGATTTAGAACATAGACATTTTTAATAGACTGGATTAAGAGAAGGATCCTAATCCAACTGAAGCTTATAATAGCACTTACAGTCAGAGAAATGCACATCACTGATCCTTTAATTCACTGTCTGAACTGAAAAATTTAGATAGTATGTATTACTTTGATCCAAAACTGAAACAATATGTGTCAATGGCTTCTGCAGGTTTTAAAAAAAAATCTAAGCCACAAAATATTCAGTTTTGCTTAGAGAAATTTTTAAGATCTCTTTTCTAAACAAAACTATATTTAAATTTGGAATGTTGCTTCAAATTTAATAAATCAAACCACTGTAATTAGAACACATCTGAGTTAATGTTTTGAGTGGAAAAAAATATTTTTCCCTTCTGATCAAACAGTAAAAATACAACATTTCACAAGTTCTTTTCTTTAACTCACATCTACATTTTTTCATGATCAAAATTTAAAACAAACAAAAATTTATTCCTGCTTTCATTTATTTTAAGGCTTTCCCACAGATTTCATGGCCAGGCACCAACAAAGGGCATCTTTTTAGAGTTCATTATGCTGCTAATTCATTGCCCCATTTGTACAAGGATGTCCTCCCCTGATATAGGTTCATATTATCTAAAAATATATGCCCATTTTTGCTTTCTTTAACTGTATTTTATTTTGAGATGTATGTGATATAAAAAAATTGACTAAGCATCATATTTCTTGTTACTCTGGAAAAAAAAGGTTGTCACCAGGCAAACATAGCCTACTGTGCTTTCACCATGTTGCTGTGTTGTTGTTGCAGCTTTCCATATGAACAGAATTCCAGCCAATTCTGAAGTCTTGTACTCGAGACAGCATTACTTGAAGTAATATTACTGTCATCTTCTCTTTCCATGTGAAAAAATATATAAGCAATGTATTTAGTAACTGCATTGCAGACTTCAGTTTTAGAGTCCCTCTTACTTTCCTATCTTGAATGTAAAAGCCTTCTATTAGGAAAAGAAGATCCCAACTGGAATGAGATTATAATGCAATCATCTGGTTCAGAGCATTATGCCATGATTTTAGCAGCATGCTAGAAACTCCCTCTGCTCCTGGGCTTAATGAAATTTGAACTTATTATATGGTTCAGCACAGTTTTTGGAAGACAACCAATAAGTATGGGAGGCTTGCAGTTGAAACAAGGGGCTTGTTTGCCAGGATTTGACTCTCTCGAGGAAAGGTAGCTGCACGGCCAGATCTTTTCTTTTCACTGGATACAGAACAGCTATGCACACAACAGTATTTACTGGTGATGGCAGCCTGTGATAGAGCTATATCTTTCCAGAATACCCTAACTAGGGGATACCCAGTAATGACTGCAGCTGTATACCCACTCAAAGGTGCTTTACCACTACATAATACAGGATTCAAGAAGGGGCATTTGACAGCTGCAGTGCATTTAAAGTGGAAATCCACCTATTGAGTAAAAATCACATACTACACCTTTCTAGGTGTTACTTTATGTGAAATTATAATATGAAGATATCCTGGAATGAAGAAAGAAATGGTTGTACCCGCACACAACTGATTGTTCTATTTTTCAGGCTAACAGCTTAGCTGTAACATTTGTGCATTAGCTAAATAACATCTCAAGGGGAGCTGGAGATAGAACCTTGATGTGTCCTGATTGTACGTGTGTGAGTTTGTGCTCTCAAAGGATGGTCCTTAAAAAACTCCCTGCTGGATGCTATTGTGCATATTGCAAAAGGACCGTTGCTAAGTGCCAATTGAGCTGGTACTGTATACTTGCCATTTTAAAAGAAGATTTCATACCACTTGATTATGTTAAATAGAAATGTTTGAAATTTAAACTGAATTACATCAAAATGGCACAGTAGTTATATGTCTAAAGAGCTGCTGCTACTCGCTCTCATAACTAATGTCAATCCCTTCTGGTAGACAGTTTTATGTGAAATCATGGTAGAGCATATTACAGGCAAAGTTTAGAAAGCCTTGATATAAAAAATGTCATAAACAAATACTACCTTAAAACCAAGCCTGTGTTTGTATTAACAAGCAAGAACTCCTTTACAGTAAAATACTGTCCTTAGCCAAAAAGATACACCATTTTTTAATGTCAGAATTTCATCTTCAGCCTTTTGGCTACTCTAAGATGTCAGAATTTTTTCTGTGCAGATGATAGCTATTTGGGGAACTCAGTGAACTCTTTTACTACAATCTAGATATATATTGAGTAGAAATTACCTGAAGGAAAGAAAGAATAATATTAACAATATATAGTCAACATCAGAGTCTTACTGGAATCAAAAATCCAAGATCATTAAATGGTAGAGGAGAAGTGCATGCTAAAAAGTCAAAATGAAACTAGATGAGCACCCAGTCTGCATGTACGAATCGAGTATTTTTATGATCAATAACTACTGATAATGCATGCAGAGAACTAGTAATTACCTTTAAAAAGCTACTTTAGGATTTATGACTTCGTGAGAAATTTGTTAAGTAGTTCTGGGAGAGGAAAGAAAAAGAAAACTCAGATACACTTAAATTTTACCCATTACAAAACATACTTCTAAGTTTTCATTTTGAATTTTTGTTTTTGCTTATTTCTAAAAGAAAAATAATCAGGCAAATTAAATTTTATTATTATTATTTTTACTTCATTAAATAGTAGAAAAATCTGAGAGGGAGGGATTGACTGAGGTTTTTTCAAGATTTTTATATTTCAGGTGTGGTCTGGAAATTCTAAAATGTTATTTTTCATTTAGGGAAAGAAGAAAAAAAAAATCATTCAAACAGCTCAGGTAACACTCCAGGGACACAAAATATGTTGTTTCTTGTGTTGGAGTATTATTTTATTTTACACTGTAATTAAATGTTCAGTTGCCCCTCCTCTCCAGTCAATCTGATTTTATCCTTGGAAGGCAACAGATAATTTCCGTATCAAAAGAGCAGTGTCACTTTCGTGCATTGCCACTCAGTTTCCTGTGATGTTGCCAGAACAGGATGGTTAATAGGTTGTGATGGAAATGATAACCAGTTTCATCCGCAAAAAAGTTCTCAGGTACCAGGCTGCATTCCATGATCTACTAAAAGTTGCAACACACACACTTATATTGTGCTTTTCTCCACTTCCTAGAAGCTGAGCTGTACACTTTGACATGTCTCTTTGTCTCTGAGGCTCAAGCCTGGTTTCCAGTGGTGGTACGTGACATACCTGTATGTTCTATGATAAGACTGAGACCTCAGGCTTCCTATTTTGTTACAAAATTAAAATCTACTGTGCTTCCTTTCGAGATCAACTCATTTTGCAATGGATTACCATGCTATTCTTCATTTTGATTTATTATCTATAGACTCCATATCCTTAAGACATCACTGTTAGGATCCCATTGGAGTTTTAGCTTGAAATGCGTTCTGAAATTTATCTCTTACTTGGCTTCTTTTAAAGCACAGAATTATGTAATTTGAGTTAAAAGTTGCTTTTGACTGGGGTCTGGTCTAATCATCTCACACATGCGGTGAAGAAAGAAGTGTGGCTAAGTTTCTGTGATGATGGTGCTCATAGTACTGTAGTGGTGGTACAGCAGCCCAGGTGAGAATAACTCACTCCTCTAACTGGTTACTCCTGAGGTCTCATTTTGTAGCAGGGTCCTTATTCAAGCTGTCAATGGAATGAGCACCTAAGTATTTATGTGGTCTCTTGCATGAACAAATGCCAAGTGAAGGTGCAAAGGGATCATGTGAATTCTGATCTGAATGGAAGGAAAGACATCTAGCACAGGGATGCTGACATTCCAGGTTCAGAATAATATCTGGTTTCTTCTTTTGTTTGTGGGTTTTTTGTTTGTTTAACAGAAGTAATATTATGATACCAGGAAAAAATCTAAATATGCAGGGTCTAACTTTTTGTAGCTTTACTCTTTCTTTCTTTAAATTTATTAAGTATTCAAGAAATTACTACAATCTTCATATTCTTTGGGTCATTGTAAGGCTGTTCCTTGTTTCTTATTTTCTGTAGTCTACTGATTTAGTTAATTTCTATTTTCTATTCAATTGAAAAATGTTGCTGATTTAATGAGTACACAAAATTCTTTCACTTTTCTTTCTTTCCTTTAGTAGTTCAAGTCCTTAATCTGAAACTCCTTCAAAGGCTTTTATTCTCCAGTTTTCCTACCATTCTCTTTTGAATGTTTGACCACTGATTGTTTATTTTATTTTAACCTGAGCAAGAAAAAAAAACAGTTTCCTGCAGTTCTCACTCTCCTGTTGGTGTGAGCTAGAAAAGGAGTGGTCATTATGGTTAAATTTGTGACAAGGAACAACCAGTTACAGTAAATATAGCAGTCATGTTAGAAAAGCACTGTTATGCAATTATGATTGCAAAAAAAGCTCTTTCAGGGATGGAACTATATATACCGCCCCAAAAATGACCTTGACTAAGACAGTTTGAATGGTACTTGATCTTACCTTCTATTACCACAACTTTCTTTCCACTTATATCAATGTTTACAGAGCAAATGCTGTATCTACTATAGTAAAGAAGTAAATATGGTGTAAGTATGGACTGATGAATTATCATGTAAGTCAATGAAAGAGTGTTGGAGTCAGAAGAGTAAATAGTACATGGGATGTACCTTCTATTGCAACATTAATTTGTTCACTGAAATATTTTTAAATGTGTGGATTTAAAATTTTAAAGAAATTTTTTTTTTACATTTCACTTTGAATTTTTATGGTGAATTTTATTGAAACATACTTTTTAAATCAGTCATTTTAGTATTCATTTTTTTTCAAATTATAATCTTTTACCACTTAATAATAGAGAAGCAGAAGCTTTTTCAGCACATAACAACTGTGACAATTTCATGGAATTCATTTTATGTAACAATTTTATCAAATAATATATTTCTTTTAAAAAATACCATTTATTAAAACATTATCCACAATTTAGGTAGAATGGTAAAGCAAATGTCATTTTTAAACACACAACCCACCTTTGATGACAACGCAGCACAATCACAACATATTATAGGATGTGTTGGCATGCTTTGGAACACAGGATGACTCAATAGATTAATAAGCTTACAGATGACTGCCCAGCATTTTTGAGCTAAATACTCTTTATTCACTTCTCCCTGTGCATCTCCATTGGTTTTAATGAGTTTTCATGGGTTTAACTCAAGACAGGATATGATTCTCAGCACCCGAGTCATGAAGACACACTTGCATAGCATAAATTAAAGCATTCATAGACCCACAAAAACCAAATTTTGCTCTCTTTGAATATTTTCAGGACTGATGTCCCAGGAAAAGTGTAGTTCTAGAGACAAGGTCTGACATACACCAACATAAAAGCAAACTCAGCATGGACACTTTTAAGAAAGGTCAGGGCAAATAATCAGAGGCATTCCTTCAACAATCACAGCTCTTCAGATGAAGGATGGAATTAAAATTCCTTAAATTCAAGTTCTTCTGTGGTTAAGCAAAAGATGCACAACATACTGAAATACAATGAACTAGTGAGTATAAAAAGCAGAAGGGACTGAACACAAACTAAAATGTCTACTTAGATAATTCCAGAAATGGAAACTGTAACTCTTGGTGACAGAGACAGAAATACTTTACACACTTTAGCTCATCTCATGAAACTCCCAAAAAGTCTTTCTTCCAAGATATTAGGACTGTCTTGGTGAAATATCAAGCTCCTAATACTTCCTTTTTTGAAGTTATTCTTTTTATCTCTACAAAGTTTTAATTTTTTTTCCAAGAATTAAGATGTTTACCAGTTGCATCCTCCATTCCCAAAAGTCTAGAAAATCCAGCAGTTCAGACTGTAGACTCAGCTAAGCAGGCAAGTGTTTGCAGCTGCTGATAGTCCAGCTACCTCTTAGAAAGAATGTATGTCCTGAATGGGACTGGCTGAGCAGGGAATTATGACAGAACTGTAGGGGGCAGGAACCTGATTTAATTTAGTCAATGAGAGAATAGAGTATTATGCATACAAAGCATACACTACAAGCAAGGATACCTGAGGTATGAATGGGAAGGGAGGGGAAAACCCCACCAATGTAGATTCAGAGGAACAATCATAGAAGGTGGGGACAACTGCTTGGGTTGTCCCCAGGAGGAGGGTTCAAAGGAACAAAAGGAAGAGAGATGATGGAGAAGGAAACAAAACATTCTCTTCCTTTCAGCAGCACCATGGCAGCAGGTAAACTACCATCAGCCTCCAGTTTTAGAGGTCTCAACATTACCTTACCTTTATTTTTACGATGGTTATTAGTGGAAGAATTTATAAAAGGCCACTTTCATTTCTTCTGGGAATATTGTAAACACAAGAAGTTTTCCACTTCAGATGAAAACCAATCCTTCAAACCAACTTGCTGAGTATCTGCTTGGGTTAGTACATCTGCCACTGGAACAAGTCCATTTCTAGCCAGGATGAGATTAGGCCTTTTATATATAAGCACTGACTTGTCTGGAGGCACTGGAAAAATCTTATTAAATATTTATTAATTTACTATGAAGAAATTCTGCAGTTTACTTAATCACCAAGGAAGAGACATGGACAAGTGTAAAATATTGTACACTTTTAACTAACCTTAACTGTAAAAGGGCTAGACTTTCAGGGGGAAAATTCCTTCTTTAGTTAAGAACTTGTCTTCCATTAAAAAAAAAAAAAAGTGTTTGATTTTGTTTTCTAGTTTATTTTCCAAAGTTTGTATCAGCCTTTTGCTTTCAATGTCTTAGTTGAGCAGCATGGATACCCCCTCATGAACATGGACATTAACAGGCTACCTTGAAGAATTCCAATATTTCTAATACTTGAGATGAAGTCCTGGTTTTGTTTTGTTGTTTTTTTTTTTTTTTGTCTCTGTTCCATAATGATGTTATCACTATTCCACACACTTCTCCTGAACAATTTTCCTGCAAGAGTTTTGTTGTGGATGCCCTTAATATTTGACAAGTGTTCCATAAAATACTGCTGTCTCTTTAGAATTTACCATGTTCTTTTCCTGCCTTAACTGCATACAGAATATAATTCTTTTAGTGGTCTGTATGAATATTCATAAGTTACAAGTACTCTGAGTTCTAAAATATCGGATCGGGAGGTTTTACAATTATTAAATCAAGGCTTTTCTGAGTTGTACCCTGGGATTAAAATGTCTTTATTGCAGTGCAGTAACAGAGGAAGAACACAAGATTACAATAGATTTAACAAAAAAGCAGATAACTTTGCATTATTTTTCATTCTTCTTTCAGTCTCCATCACGAGGATGGAGTCATGCTGTGACATTCTTCTCTGGGTATTGGAACATGAGAATGATATACTCGACTTTGAATGTCTCAAGTTTTGTAACATATAATAGCTGAGTTTTACTTCTTTCACCCCGGTATTTTGCATTTTGATAGGCAAGTGCCACTTCACCACTGAGGCCCTTCTGCTGACCTTTAACACAGCGGGTAGCTTCAGCAGTGCAATTATCACTATGGGTTGTGGTGTCCTGGAGGAAGTCAGCATGTGCACATGTATAAACTGGGATATAAGGATGTAAAAAGCAGAAGAGCACATACCAGGCATTTGATCATGACAACTCAGTCAAGCCAAAGTCAGAGTGATGGTTGTGTCAAAAATTCTTGCTTAGCCTCCTTCATGCATTTGAGTGAAAACGTCAGAGGCTATGATTAACGTGACCCCATTTTACTTTCTCTAAAACTACTACAATTTCCAGCTCAGAAAGTTCTGCCTACCAGTTGAATAACAGGAAATCAACATACAGGAAATCAAAATAACAGGAATGTGATTTACCTGCTTCATGCATAATTAAGTTTGATCCTGGTTTCCAGTTTCACCACTGAAACTGGTTCTTACACAGGTCATTGTTTCCAAATGTGGATGCCTAAAGTGTAAATAAATATCAGGGTGTTCATCCTTATTTTATACCTTGTATGAGAAAACCCCCAGGATTTTACCTTCAATAACAAGAGAACACCAATAATACAAGTCTTGGTGAGTTATTACTATACTATGTTCAGCAAAGAGCAATCAATGTGCACTAATATAAGTAGAAGTGAAAGACAGCCCACCCACAGAAGATTAAGCAAAAAAACCCCATAAATGTCTCATATGCTGTAGTTTTTGCTGTTGCACTTCTAGTTATCACTGCTGGTGCTGAGGAACTGCTCTCAGTATTTGCTGGAACTGAAAATACTGTTTATGACAGAAGCACATGTGTTATATGATACTTTTGCCTTTGTAAATATAATTCAAAAAGCTTGTAGGTGTCTTTTTTTTCTTTAATTAGTAGCACCCTTTAGAATCACATTTGATAGGCCATCTTTGCTTTTGTTTTCCTTATCTTCATTATTTCTCTTTTCTTCACTTGGTGGCTGCACCAAGTTGTCACACAGTTCGCCTTCCCAAGTTGCAGCCCCTCTCCATCTTCTTCCTCTTATCTCTCCAAACAAAAGAAAACAGAGCTCTGCTCACTATTTTTTCTTCCCAAGACAAGTTCATGTTTCTTCAACGTACTGCAGGAGGACAGCTTATGCCAATTTTTCTGCTTAAATATTATTTGTCATAGTTTCTCTGTTCATTTTTCCAAATGTGCTAAGAGACCTCCCAATGAGATCCCTTCTTCCCTCTTCACAATCTTCCCTCTAGGAATCTAAATGTTGCTCATATCTCCTGGGTAAAATCCAGCCACTATGTCCACATCAAGTCAAACTGAATTTACTCCATGCTCTGCAGCTGTTCTATTGTCTCCTTTTTACAACACAAGATTCTGTTTGTTTAATTTATTTATCATTTTTAAGTACCAGGCTTTCTGGCAAAATGTTGCCAGCTGGAAGTTACATGGAAAATGTTTAGCACAGCTTTAACACATGCTCCAGAGTGTGTGTACACTCATTTCATTCTTGATAAATCAGCATTTAGGGAATATGGGGAAATAGGCTGTGAAATGCTATCAGCTTGTCCTGAGCTAGGCTATTTAATAAAATCTCTAGCAAATTCAAATGGCAGAAACTCTTCTGAGTCATTAGTGCATGCATTTTCTCCTCCTTGAGCTATCAATATCAAAAATATCTTAAGAAACTATGTCAACAAAAAATGAAGGAAAATAAATACAAAGAAAAATAATAGGTATTTCTGATGAATAAGTATCAACCTTGACTCTGCTAAATCACATTTCTCATCTCTTTATTTTTGGGCATTTATTAGCACTTACTTCTCTCAGTTAAATAAGAATGACATATAAATAATGTTTATGCCCCTAGGAGTTTATGTAGAGGATCTTCTGCTTTTCTGTAGCTTGTGCCTCATTCAGAATTAACTAGTCAAGTTCTCTATTGACAGGGCATAAAATGCAGAAATAAGGATTAAAGCTATCAGTATCTGTGTGAAGATCCTCAGTTTTTGAGATATGGGGAGTTACTGCACACGGAGTCTCACAGATGCCCTCATAGCTTGGTGCAGCAAGAGTTCAAGTTTCAGTGTCTGCTGCCATGTCCCCATATCACTCCAACAGAGATCTTCCACAGCACATTATGCAAGCCCATTAAGAGTAGACTCATCTTCCTACACAAATAAGCCCTTACATTTAGGTTGAATTCTCACCCATGAAACACAAATAAACAGGCTTTGGTACCAATCTCAATTTTGAATACCTTTACAGGCAACTCTACATTTTATGCATCCATCATTAAGACTTGGAAATAAAAAGGAGAAAAGTATAAAATGCTGGTGAATATCAAGATCTTTTCACTACTAATTTCCAGTTGATGCTTCTGAATTTTCTGGACTGTTATGTAAAATAGACTGATCTTCAATAACTACGAACTCTAACATAGCTCTACTTCTTCTTCAATAGGAATAGTTATTTCCATAGCATTTCTCAGTAATAGCACTGTCCATCAGGATATATTTGGACAGGAACACAGCTGATTATTTGTGATAGTTTGGATCCTCACTGCTTAGACAAATCTAAAGAAAAATTGAAACATGCCTTTCACCTATGTATTGGACATTAAATTCCACTACAGTCCAAATCTGTGAGTCCAAAGAAAAGGAATTAAAATAAATGAAATGTATTTATTTCTGGAGCTATCTCAATATATGTCTGATGCATCACTTCAATTGAATTTATATTTACAATTCATATTTTTCTTCTTCCCTCTCTCCAGCTTTCCTCAACATTGAATCCAATGATCTAAAGAATATTATAGAAGAGCAATATGGAACCAAAGAACTGAGGAAGAAAACAAAAACATGGAGTGTTTCAAATGTGTCTAAGGCAGAAATGGCCACTCTAACACACAAACTAATTTTTAGCGATCTATATAATGATCAGTATGTAGTAAATGTTCAGGACAGTTTCAATCAATCCACAAAAGAATTCATAACAATATGCATAACTAATCAACATAATAATTTTTTACATATTATCTCTGACTTCAGACTTCTCATGTCAAGCTATCAGAAAGGGTAGTTTCACTACATTTAAACCTCAAAATGTAATAAAACTTTAAAATGACATTAAGTTGTGACAAAAGGTCTCTAGAGAAGAAAATAATAATCCTGAAAACGGCTGTCTTTTGCATCTTAAAATCCCTAGCTCGTTTTCTTGAAATAATCTGGAATAACAACTCTCATCCCTATATTACATTAGGCTATGGTCGTCACAATATAAGAAAGATAATAAACTATTAGAGAGTATACAAAGGAGGGCAGCAAAGATGGTGAAGGTCTTTGAGGGGAAGTCTTTTGAGGAGTGGCTGAGGTCACTTGGTCTGTTCAGCCTGGAGGAGACTGAAGGGAGAACCTCATGGCAATTTTAACTTTCTCATGAGGGACAAAGGAAGGGCAGACACTGATCTCTTCTCTGTAATGACCAGTGACAACACTTGAGGGAATGGCCTGAGGTTGTGTTGTGGAGGTTTAGGTTGGATATCACAAAAAGGTTCTCCCCTCAGGGGGTGGTTGAGCACTGGAACAGCTCCCCAGGGAATGGTCACAACACCAGCCTGTCAGAGTTCAAGAAGCATTTGGACAATGTTCTCAGGCACATGGTGTGATTCTTGGGGTTGTCTTTTGCAGGGCCAGGAACTGGACTTGATGATCCTTGAGTGTCCCTTCCAACTTGCAAATTCTGTGACTCTGTGAAGCGTCTTTTGAAGTATGCTCCTCTCCATACTCGCTTTCAGGTTATGTACAAGTAGTACAATATTCATCTGGACCACCATTTATGCATCTTTGAAGAGAAGGAAAATA
>OU383777.1:25198134-25205634 GCA_910950805.1 Acrocephalus scirpaceus scirpaceus
CATCTTATGAGAATAGAATTAGAAAGATTAAGAAAGTAATATGATTTTTCTTCTTAAATAGGAGTAATTTCAAAGCAGCTGTTAACACTTTCATGTCTGAAACTTCCTTACTGGCACAAGGAAGAAGTGAAGGAATCAGACAGATTCAAAGACAATTTAATGTAGCTGTAAGTCTGACACTTCTGCTGATACAATTTAATTAAGAACTAATTAGAACTAAGAAGGTTAGTTATTTTGTAAACTGCACGTGTTAGTTCCAGTCATTTTTAATCCAATGTAACAAAGCTAGAGAGTCTAACTTACTTTGTTCAGTTAATAATATCAGGCCAAAAGGATCACCTAGTCATTTCATGTTACCCAATGCATTGCTAATATAAACAATGTTTAATTACAGTGACTACTTACTTCCATGAAATGACCAATTAGAACATTTGCTGATGCTACTTATTCACTGTTAGAGACATTTCCATGGGCTTTCTGTGGGTTGTATTTAAAAATTCTACCCCAGCTGGTAGGAAGTATAAGAGCAGAATATGAGAAGAAAAAGTTTTTAAGCAGGACAAAGGACATTTAAATTCTGAGACAGAGTTTCCATGCAAAAATATATCAAATTAAAATATACTTTTTAGTATTCCCTAGGAGTATTTAATATTGCATTTTTATATGCTATTCTTGCTGAATCAAGCAGATCATATGGTGTATTCAAGACTCATATGATAAAGAAGGCATATGTTAGCATTTTAATATTTAGACCAACAAATATAGAATGATTTGAATTTGCTTACAAAACTGATTTATTGACTATAATCTGTACCTGGTATAAATTATGCCAGAGCAGTCTCTTATTTATTTTTGTTACTTTACTGATGAGTCAATAACTGTCCCCTGAAATATTAGTCCAGCATGTACCAATGTTTTGTAAAGTGGCAAAATCTGGCAATGATATTGACAGCATGTGTAAACTCAAATTAAAATCAAAATAGAAAAATACAATAAATGAGGACAAACTCTTCTTGTCTAAAGAAAAATTGCTGACACTGTAAAAATTGTTTTTTAATGATTGAATTATTATCCCTTAAGTAATCATCCTAAAAAAATTGCTAGTTATGTTAAAGTAAATAATGGTACATCAGTATGTGTATTGCCAAATCTAATTAACGCAAAGTATTAGAAATACTGGAAACGAGACACAGTTATCTAGACAACTTATATAAAGAAAATTGATTTACAAAGTTTGCAACCAATCCATATATCGCAGCCAAATAAAAATTGGATACTACAAAAGTATCTGGAAGTGTTGATATTATCAATTTCTTTGCAGGTGTCTAAAATGCCTGGCTGCTGCACATGTCAGCACAAAGACTCAAACCTTCTCTCACTTCAGTTAGTTCAAATGTTGCCACTCAGGTCAGTGAGATAGTGTCAAGTGGTTTTTTTGTTCTTTGTAGGCAATGCCCTGAACAATATTAATCTGCTTACATGAAAGTTTCTCCTTTGAATAAAAGGGAGCATGATAATCTGCGAGTCTGACCACTAGAATCTGAGAGAATTAAAGTGTAGCTTAAGACCCACATCATGTAAATAATTACAATTTGCTAAAAGCTAAAACAAAAAATTAACAAATATTTTCTTAAATTAATTGGTGTATGCTGAATGTGTCCTACATTGTCTTGTGCAGGATTTAAAAATGAAATATATTATAAACTTTGTCTTATTGTAATTAGACTAATAAAAGAAAGTAATTAAAAAACTCCTACTTTTTTTTTTCTAGAAGAAAAGAAAGAGCTAGAAATTATTAAACTATCCAGAAAAGAATCAAAGCTTTTATATAGAAAACAATTCCTTGAGCTGAATTGCAATAAATCAGTAAGATGGTTATTTTTCAATAGGTAATAATTTTTCTTTATATAAACCAAAAATATTGTTTGGGATGATTAATATACAATGCCACATTATGCATTTGGGAGTGTCAATGCATAATTCTTAGTTCTAATGTTATTATGTAATTGAGAGAACATGTTCATTTGCCCTAATAACTACTAAGATGCACTTAATAAAATGAAATGTAATAATACTTGTAATTTAATCTATTCATGGAAGTAATTTTAAAAGTCTAGCATTCTCCTTAATGTGGATAACATTCATAATTTATAAAGTGTTGTGATGCAGAATTGACAATGCCATTGTTTTTTACACTTTGAGATGAATCTGCAGGCTTCATTATCTGCATACCAACCTCAGGATTATCAAGGGCAAACAAAAGATAATTAACACCAGAAACTGGCAAATGCAGGAGATACTGAGTGAGGTTTTTCATTTAATGTAGAACCTTTGAAAACTGGGAAATGGAATAACAGTTCAAAATCTTTTTTTTTCCCCTTTGCAGAAAACTATTTCAGTATGTTTTCTTTCCTACATTTTAAATAGCATGGTTTTTGCTATAAAATTATATTGGCATGTTCAGCCTTAGATACATTCAGTAAATGAATGTGTTCAGACAAGGACTTTTTCCGAAGTACTAAGTGTTTGTTTTCTGTGGTGTTTTTTTCATCTAGAACAGTAGATGAGTAACTATGGTATATATTTTCAAATTCTATGTTTCCCTTGCCAACATCAAATCTGTAAATTAATCACTTAACTTCTCCTTGCCTCATTGTGTCATTCTCTAAGGATGAAAACTTCTACTACACAAATTTGATTAATGAATAGGATATATTTTTATGTTAACAGTTTGTAGGAAAAAGTTTGTGAGACTGCCTTGGGTATCTTTATATGTACTCACAGCAGAACAATAAAGGTTTACTAAATGCTGATATGGATCGGAGAGAGTATATTTTAATTCATAAGAATCACTGACATGTTTCTTTTTAGTTTTTTGAACAAGAAGTCCTGACTATGATTCTGCATTTTACTCCAAAATATTTGCCATGTAACTAATAATTTCAGAAATTAACCGTAGAAGATCCTCCACAAAGAATGTTTTGAATGCAAGACAAAGAAGCATTATATGGTTAGACTCTAATCTGTGAATGAACACACTTCTGAAAAAGGTCCAGGATAAGGTTATTTTACAAATGGAAATACAGGACAATGACATTCAGAGTTTTACACAACTCAGATGTTGATGACAGTCTAATTCCCCAGGTATTTCGTACATAAAAAGTTCTTTTTACAGGGGAATGTGATAATTAACATAAGAGCTATCTATGAAAGATTCAAAAATTTGTGTTTAAAGACCTTGATGTATTACCATACCTTCATTTTTTACAATTTAGAACTGGAAATGTCTTTTAAGTAACTAATCCAAAAAGAAATGCAATCAGTAGGAGTTTTCTACCCAGCACAGTGGGCTGAGACCACTCTATGCAAGGATCATGGTTACACTCTAAGATTCAAGTTGCAGGATAACTTGATGAGCCTTGCTCTCTTCCAGAAGGTGTGATGCCCGTTTCAATAGTTCCTTCATTATCAGGGTTGTCCCTTATTCCTACTTACCAAACCTTTTTCCTCTTAGTCCTGATTTATCCTGGACAGTGGCAGTGACCGAAGGTGCATGGGACAGGGAAAGTCATATGAGCACACTGGCCCCCCAGAGACAGGGAGAGGCTGAGGCTGAGGCCAAGGGTTTTCTCCACATCCTTGGATATCCAGACAAGTATTAAAGTGCCTGAAATCCCACAGCAACTACGTGGTTGATGATCAGTTCCAATGAGTGAACAGTGTGCCCTTGAGAGCGGCAGGGCATGTGGTACCCTGGGGTGTGTCAAGCACAGCACACTTCACCGGTGGAGTCACTGTGTCACTAGGCTCAGCCTCACCTCAAGTACTCTGCCCTGTTTTGGACAACATAATACATTATAAGGTGCCCAGAGGAGGGCAACAAAGATGCCAAAGGGACTAGAGGGCATGACTTATGAGGAGCAGGTGAGGATATTTTGTTTATTCTGCTCAGAGAAGAGGAGGGTGAAGAGTGATCTCATTGCTGTCTACAACTTCCTCATGAGGGGGGGAGGAGGAGACATTGATCTCTTCTTTCTCTTGTCCAGTGATGGAATGTATTAAAGCTACATAAAGTGAAATTTAGAGTGGATATTATGAAGAAGTTCTTCACTAAGAGGGTGGTCAAAGACTGGAACAAGCTCTTGAAGAGCTTGTTCATGGTCCCAAGGCCATGCCAGTCGGTGTTCAAAAAGTGTTTGAATGATGCTCAGCCTCATGGTTTATATTTTTTAATGTGTTTTAACTTTTACGTTGACCTATGAGGAGGCAGGATTTGGAATCAATGATCCTCATGAGTGCTTTCCAACTCGGGATACTCTGGGAATCTATGATTCTAAGTACCAGGACTCTCAGGCACTGAGCTGTCATTCTTTGACTAGTTGTCATTCTAGTTTATAGATACTTCTGAAAAATAAAGCTCCAAACTTTTCCCATGCTCAGTGGAAAGATTTAAAATTTAGGAAAAATGAAGAATCAAGATGCTAAAACTCCTAAGTGTTATGGTGATCTAAATTTTTTTTTAATTAAAATTCCTTTTTTAAGGACATTGGCTTCAGTTCTGCAAATAGTTGTATAAAAGGTTTTTAACCTAAGGTGTTTAAATTAAACATACCATGGCTGGGAAAGAGATAATGTAGCTTTGAAATAATAGAAAATATCAGTTCCCTCACATAAACTTACTTACTTACTTAAAAGCCCCCGTCCTTTCATTGAATTCATCTTCTATTTAACTCCCCTTCCACTGAAGGAAAATAAGGTATATCTGAGGTATCCAGATCTACTATCTGGAGATTACTGTAAATACATTTTATGAAGTATGATACCTTTTTAATTACACAGAGGAAAACACAGAAATCAAAGTAGGTGCAGCTTGATCACTAGGTGACACAATAAAAAACACACCATGCCAAATGGGGTAGTGGGCAATAGTGGGCTCTGTTACAATCACTGCTCCCCATGAACCCACCCCTGCCTCCTGAAGCAGAAGGCAGACTCTCTTTATAAAGTCCAGAGGACATACAGAGACAGAGAAGATAATGTAGAGCTTCTCCATTACAGACATATTTCTCTTTTGTGCTTTATCCTTCCAGCTTCTAATAGGACTACCAGTAATGAAAATAGCAATACCAATACAAATACCAATACCAATAATAATGGAACCTGTTTGCTAATCTTCATATTTATTATGAGACTTTTTTCTGAAAACTTTTCTCTGGACTATCCTCCACAATTTTCCATATGTCTTTTAAGTATCTGTGGTGTTCATAGTTTTATTTTAAGATATTATTATAGACCAGGATTTCCAGAAATCTGTGTAAATAACAAGAAATACTCAATGCTTAGCAGCTGGAGTGAGTTAAAGCAGCATGCACTCTTCTTATTTATAAATTTTTATATTTTACACTATATTTAACATAATACCATTTTTATGGAGTTGTATTTTCTACACATTTAGTTTACCAGGATAAATGTTTTGAAAATGCATGTGGTTCTTTCTGGAATGGTGCAGTAGTTACAAGATGCAGGAATATCTGGTCCTCTGTGCAAAACTCCCACCTATGTAAATGGGAATTTGTGATGAAGTGAGAACTACTGGTAATTATATAATAAAAGGCAGATATGAGAGATGTTTTAACAGCAGAATACTAACAAAATAGTTTTGTGTACATGTGCATATGAAAAAGCCAAAAGTTGTTTGTCAAAATTTGAAAAACTAATAGATGAGATTACTAGATATGTGCTGAGATTACTGCTTTTGTTTTGCCTGATCACCTTTCTAAGAGAATACAATACTACTTTTTCTGCCACTGAGTCCCTGTCATTTAAGGTAACCCTCCAGTTTGGTGAACTGATTGAGCTGTATATGAAGTCCCACATACTATGATTTGTGCTATAATTTGGAGTTGGTTACACTCATTTCTGCAAATAGCCAGATACTAAGCATTAGAGTACACATTCAGGAGGGGCGCATATGCATCTTACTATGACAGTTCCAAATCTATATTCCCTGTACAGATGAGAACTTCAGAGTGACAGAGTTTCACCAGGACAGAAGGAGCTTCCACAAACAAGGTTTCAATGTTTTGAAAATTCTTGGAAAAAGGCAGAAAAGTTTTGAGAAGATTGGCCATAAATCCTTAAATTTAATATAAACAACTTCAAGGGTATCAAAAAGACTAGATATGTCATACACTGGATACAGTGCAAGATTATTCTCCCTTACAGGTATATTTATGAAAGCGCATTTAGCACAAAATGTGCATCCCCAAACTTATTGCCTGAGGATGAAATAATAATAGATGACAACTCTTCCAAAAAACACCTGCCCGTGTGCTGTATTTAAACCTACTGGTCATCCTCTAGTATTAAACCAATAAAGAGTTTTCTATTTCAAGTTGTGCTATATGTGGTGAGGAAGCACCAAATCTCAACATTACCTCCTAAAATTCAGCTTCTGTTTACAGTGATTAGAAGAATGATGACTAGAGTATCAAAGTCTTTCAGCACCTCAGAAGTCCAATCTAATACCTTCAGAATCCCAACAATATAGAAATGATTAGAGGTTTTACGCCTTTGTGTCCTAAAGATGCTATGAGTGCTTTCTTGGCTGGACACTTGCTCCATGCTACATTGTGGCTGCTTAAGAAACCCTTCATGTTCTCCTTTTTGTCTTTAGTTTTGAGATCCTTCCTAGAACATACCTCTAGTGTGGGATCAGCTTCAATATTTGGTCCTCCTTGTGTTGCAGTTAACAACTAATGAGAATCAGGAAGGAAGAGGTACGTTTTCTTTGATTATCCTGGATGAGATTATGCTTCTGGTTCTTCAGTTGTAGACTTACTGCTTGAATAATTGCAATGTGTGCCAGATATCCAAAACTGTCTACCTAATGGCCATAACTGCCAAATACTTGCAGAAACTGCAGGAGCAAAGAAGTGGGTAGGTAATCTGCTTGTGTGTGCAATTACAGTAGCAGTTGTTCATACACTTTGCATGAATGTAGTTTTATGTATGCAATTATGGAAATCAAAGCCTAAGCTTCAACTGACAAATGTAGATACTTCCCTAACTGAAAGTAATGCTAGATCTAAACTCTACTTCCAACTGACTGAAGAGATTTGAAACCTCTTTTGCTACATTGATTCTTCTAGCTGTTCATGCGCACTGTGTCTCATAATATTATTCAATTGATCTACAGTTGTAGGGGCCAAAGTGGATCTCTAGAGAGAGGGAAAATATTTGTCCACATTTATCAGTCATGTCAGATAAACGTCTATAACTCACGGCAAACTCTTGTGAGTAGAAGTGGAGAAAGGAGTAATCTGGAACTCTTTTAAATATCGCTGTGATGTGAGAATAGACTAAAGAAGCCCTTATTTGGTGGTCCAATTGTTCAGTGAACACGTACTGTTGAAGTCACTGAAGCATATCCATTAATCTGCATGTTACATGTTGAATAAAGGGATGAAAAGTGCTTGATTCAAAACACAAAATAATTTA